>PVJO010008460.1:0-75218 GCA_004026905.1 Hystrix cristata | reverse complement strand
TCCTCTAGAAATGCGGAGCGAACCATCCACAACCTCAGAACCTCGGCCATGTGCCTTTTTACCTCCCAGCCTTTACCAAGGACTCTAAGAACAGATGGATTCCTGCTTGGAGTAGTTTTCCTGCGTGCCATGTGGCAATAATGTGAGCTCTCTGCCGCCCCTTCCCCTCAGGTAGGTGAGTCCTGGTGTAGACAAGCATTAAGACCAACGCAGGCTGGGGAACTGGGCTTCCAGCCTGCCCCGAAGAGCCCTAATGTCCTTATTCCTTGGTATTCCTGTTGGGAAAATATTACCCCCTCTATACATATCCGACTATTTTTTTAAATTTTATTTTAGCGGTACATTTTAGATGTACATAGTGATAACATTCGTCATAGGGGATTTGTACCTGTACATGATACATCTTGTTGCTTCTTTTTTTCTGTTCCCTTCCTTTCCCTTCATCCCCTTCTCCTTCCTTATTTACCAAAGCTTTGTTTCCATTTTTTCCTTCCATTTCTTATTTCTCTTGTCCCTCTGTTTCTTCCCCCTCCCCCTCCCTTTTTCCCTTTCCCATTTGAATACTTTCTTCTCTTTCCCAATATAATACATTTTAGTCTTTGTTTACACTTTAAGTTTCTCACCTCAGAGAAACAATGTAGTATTTAAACACGTGTGTCCAATTTATTTCACTTAAGAGTATGGTCTCAAGATGCATCCATTTACCTAAAAATATCTCAAGCTTATCATTGTTTATGGCAGAGTAATACTCCATTGTAAAAAAAAAACACATTTTCTTTATCCATTCCTCAGTTGATGGGCATTTGGGCTGTTTCCAAGATTTAGCTATTACAGACCCAGTTCAAAAGTAGGCAGCTGAAATGAATAGACACTTCTCAGATGAAGAAGTAGAAACAGCAAATAAACATATAAAAAAATGTTCAACGTCACTGGTAAATTCGAGAGATGCAAATTAAAACAACCCTGAGATTCCACCTCACTCCAGAAAGAATGGCTATTATCAAGAAATCAGCCAATAACAAATGCTGGAGGGGCTGTGGAGAAAAATGAACACTTCTCCACTGTTGGTGGGAGTGTAGACTGGTGCAACCGCTGTGGAAATCAGTGTGGAGATTCCTCAGGGAACTAGGACTAGAGATTCCATTTGACCCAGCTATTCCCCTTCTTGATATCTTCCCAAAAGAACTAAAAGCATCAAACCGCAGCAAAACATGCACATCCATGTTTATAGCGGCGCAGTTTGTAATACATACCGACTATTAATTGGCCATATTTCTGTGGATTTATTTTGATGTCCCTTATTCTGTTCTATTGATTGATTTGTCTGTCCCTTATGCTTTTGCACAGTCATAATTACCATAGCTGTGTAGTAAAATTTTAGCATATTGGGTGGATGTTTCCTCCTACAATATTCATCTTTTCTTAAATTGTTTTTGCCAGGCATGGGGACACACACCTGTAATCTCAGCATTCTGGAAGGTTGAGGCAGGAGGACTGCAAGATCAAGCCCAATCTGGGCAACTTAGCAAGTTAGTGAGATTTTTTCTCAAAATAAAAAAAAAAAAATTTAAAAGGGCTGGAGATGTAATTCAGTGTGATGGTCTTGGGTTCAATCCCTAGTGTAGAAGAAAAAAATAAAACCAATAAAAATAAAGAAAGAAAATAATAAAAGAAAACACAATTTTTTTGGCTAAACCAATGTTTGCGTCTTCCCATATAAATTTTATAATAAGCTTGTTATGACTAGAAAAGAAAAGTCTTGCTGAGAATTTGCTTAGAATTACATTAAACCTATACATCATTTTTATGGAGACTTGACATCTCCACCACATTAAATCTTCCAATCCATGAACATAGTAAGTCTTTCTGAGTATTTAGGTTTTTTTCATCTGCATATTATAATTTTCATCACACAGATCTTGTGTATGTTTTATTAGACACCCACCTAAATATTTAACTTTCTTTGGAGCAATTACAAAGGTCATTATGTGTGGATTTTGTTGTTATTTGTTTTGGTTTTCACTTGTTTATTCTTTAGTTTACACAAATGCAATTAACTTTTGTGTGTTGTATCCTGTATCCTACCTTACTAAACTCTCTGTATTTTTTATTAATTCTGTGAATTCTTTTGTAGATTATTTGGAATTTTCCTTGTACACAAGAAATAGAGATGCTTTTACTTCTTCCATCCCTATTTGTATGCTTTTATTTCTTAATCTGCCTTATCGTGGTGGCTAGAACTTTCAATACTATTTTGAGTAAGGGCAGTAAAAGTGGACATTCCTATCCTGTTTCTGACCTCGGGGGCAATCATTTAGTCTTTCACTATTAAGTATGATGTAAGCTGCAGGGTTTTTGTAGATTTTTTAATGAGGTTGTAAAATTTTCCCTCTATCTCTCACATGCCAAAAGTTGTTAACATAATTGGATGTTGGATTTTGTCAAATGCCTGTTCTGTATCGATCGATACAAACACCTGATTTTTCTTCTTTAGCTTGTTGATACGGTGAGTTACATTAGTTGATTTTGAATAGTGAAATAGATAGTTTTCATACTTAGAATAAGTTCCACTTGATAGTTATATATTATTCTTTTGTACACATTGCTGGACTCGATTTGCTAAAATTTTGTTGAGGACTGTTGTCTATGTTCATAAGGCGTATTGGTCTTTTCTTGGGCTGTTCTTATCAGGTTTTGGTACCAGGTAATAATGACCTCAATAAACTGAGTTCAGATGGGATCACCCCCTTCTGTTTTCTGAAAAAGAGTACATAAAATTTGTGTTTACAAGCCTTTAAAAACATTCATTCTTGAATGGTAAAATTCTCTAATGAAATGGTCTGTGCCTGATGGTTTCTTTTTCAGGAGCTTCACGATTACAAATTTGATTTCTTTAATAGTTATAAAGCTATTCATGTTACCTAATTCATCTTGGCTAAGTTGTATACTTCTTGAGAAATTAGTCTCTAGTATTCCATTCATCCTCACTTAATGGCTGCAGAATCCAGTGTGATACCCTTTCATTCTTGAAGTTGGTCCTGTGTATCTTCTCTCCTTCCATCTTTGTCAATCTTGCTAAATTTATCAATTTTATTGATCTTTTCGAGAACCAGGTTTTAGTTTCTCTATTTTCCTGGTTTTCAATTTTGCTGATTTCTTCGCTTATGTTTGTTATGTCCTTTATTCTGTTTTCTTCAGGTGTAATTTGGTCTTCTTTTTTCTAAGTTCTTGAGATGGGAACTTAAATGATCGATCTGAAACTTTTTTCTAACATAAGCATTTAGTGCTATAAATTTCCCTTTCATCTCTTCTTTTGCTGTGTCTCGCAAATTTTGACATACTGTATTTTCATTTTCACTTAGTAATATGTAATTTCTAAATTCCTTGGAGACTTTGTCTTTGTGCCATGGATTACTTAGAAATATGTTGATTAATTTCAGAGTGTTTGGAAATTTTCCCGTTGCTTTACCGTTATTGATTTCTAGTAGATTCCATTATACTCAGAGAACATACTATGTATGATTTCAATAATTTTTAATTGGTTAATTGTTGTAGTCCATTTTCTGTTGTTATAACAAAATACTTGAAGCTGAGGCTGAGTATTTATCAAATAAAAAGGCTTATTGAGCTCCTTAGATTCTGTTTGCTGGAGAGTGCAATCAGCACAGCACTGACATCCAGGTAAAGACTCCATGGCTGTCTCAACACGGTAAAAACCAGAGAGGGGAGTGGCCATGTCCAGAGGGGCCATGCAGGTAGGCTGACCTGCTTTAAAACAACACAATATTTTGAGAACTAACTCACTTCTGTGGGACCGGAAGACAGCATTCATTCGTGAGGGTGGAGCCCTATGGCCTGAACCACACCTCTGAAGGTTTCCACCACTCCAACATCACACACTCGGATCAAGCTCCTAATACGTGGAACTTTTGGGGAACAAACCACATCCAAACCATGTCAGTAAGGTTTGTTTTATGACCTGAGTTATAGTCTATCTTGGTGAATGTTTCACTGCGCCTTTAAGCTTGTGTGTGTTCTGCTGTTGTTGGTTGGAATAGCTTATAAATGTCAACTGGATCTTGTCCATTGATGGTTTTGTACATTTCATATTTTGTCTAGTACTAAAGTCAGTTGACGACAGTGAGGTGTTGAAGTCTCCAATTATAATAATGGATTTGTTCAATTCTCCTTTCATCTCTATCAGTTTTTGCTGCTTGTATTATGAGCATATGTTGTTTGGTTGCTAGATCTTCTTTATAAAAGTCATATTGATTTATTTATCATTAAGTATTGCCCCTCTTTGTACATAGCAATTTTCTATGCTCTAAAGTCTATCTGCTATTAATATAGTCACTCCAACTCTGGTTGTTTTGTTGTTGTTGTTGTGGGGGTTTTTTTGTTTTTTTTTTTTTGAGACAGAATCTCACTATGTAGTTCAGGCTGGCCTTGAACTCACTGTGTAGCCCAGGCTGGCCTCAAACTTGGCAGCAATCCTCATGCTTCGGCCTCAAGTGCTGAGATTACAGGCATGAGCCACCATACTCAGCTACTCCTGTCTTTTTATAAATTGATATTTATACAACATTTTAAAAATCCATTTACTCTTTTTTTTCTTTCTTTTTTGTTTTGGTCAGGGTGGGAGGTACTGGGGATTGAACTGAGGGCCTTTGTACTGAGCTGTATCCCCAGCCCAAACTTTTTTAAAAATTTATTTTGAGACAGGGTCTTGCTAAACTTTTCAGGCTGGACTGGAACTTGAGATCTTCCTGCCTCAGCCTTCCAGAGTGCTAAGGTTAGAAGTGTGTGCCACTATACCCAGCTTTCATCCATTTACTTTTAATCTAACCTATATCATTATGTTTGAAGTTTGTTTCTTAATAGACACCACATACTTGGGTTGTGGATTTTTATGTTCTCTGTCAATATCTTTTAATTTGTGAATTTACAACATTTGTCTTTATTTTTTATTTATTTATTTATTTATTTTTTGGTACTGGGGATTGAGCTCAGGGCCTTGGGCCTGCAAGGCGAGCACTCTAACTGCTGAGCTAAATCCCCAGCACAACATTTGTCTTTAAAGTATCTATTATGTTAGAACTTATGCCTATCTTTCTGTTTGTTGTGCCTGATTTTCATTCCTCTTTACTTTGTTGCCTTCTTTGGGCTACTTGAACATTTTTAGGTCTCCGTTTGGATTTTCTTGTGATTATCTTTTAGTATATTGCTTTGTATAGTTTTCTTAGTGGTTGCTTGGGTATTGCTATCTGCCTATGTGTCTTATCACCATGTACTAGTGTCAGTGTTTGACTGCCTCAAATGAAGTACAGAAACCATACTTCCATGTATATAATTTGTACCATCCTCACCTTTTAATCATATCTGTTTTATGTGTTTCCTCTCCATACATTGAACACCACATCAAATGGTATTATAACTTTTGTTTGAATTACAAAGTATGATTAAAGAAACGCCTGAGGCAAAGAATAGTCTATCGTATTTACTTCTAATTTTACTGTTCCATTATTTTTCTCTCTTTTTGAAATGTCCCCATTTTCCTCTGCTACCTTTTTTTTTTTTTTTTTTTTGGTGCTAGGGATCGAACTCAGGGCCTTGTGCTCGCAAGGTAAACACTCTAACCACTGAGCTAAATCCCCAGCCCTCTGCTACCATTTTTTTTCTGCTTGAAAATCTTCCTCTAGGATGATTCTGCTAGCAACAACTTCTTTTAGTTTTCCTTCATCTGAGAATCACCTTACTTCTCCTTCCTTCCTGAAGACTGGAGGATTTTCAGTTGCCAATTCTTTTCTCTGAGGACTTGCAAAACCTTGGGCCACTTTTTTCTGGATCTGTTGTCATTTGAACAGTTGCTTCTTTACAGGTAACACATTGTTTCTCTTTGGCTATTTTAAAGATTATGCTTCCTTTGTCTTTATTTTCAGGAGTTTGGTTAGGATGCTACATCTTTACATTTTTTTTTTTAGTATTTCTTCAAGTACTTTTCAGCTCCACTCTCTTCTCTACTTCTAGGATTCTGATAATCTGAATGTTACAATTTGTTATAAAACACTGAAGCTCTGGCCACTGATTTTCAGTCAGTTTTCTCTGTCATTCAGATGAAGTAAATGCCATTGCTCCGTCTTTGATTTATTGCTTCTATTTTCTGTCATTTCCATTGTACTGCTGAGTCCATCTAGTGACTTATTTTTTATTTCTATTATTATATTTTCAGCTTTTTAATTTCCCTTTGATTATTTTTTTTTTCAATTGTTGCTCTTTTGAAACAATGATTTTTCATTTGTTTCAAGAGAATTTGTAAGTGCTTGGTGAGGCATTTTGGTGGCGCTACTTTAAAATTCTCATCAGGGAGTTCCAACATCTGACTCATTTAGGTATCAGAGTCAAAGGAGAGTCAGTCAACTTTTCTTATTCAAACTGTATTTCTTTGGAATGATGGCAATTGTCAGTGGTATCCTAGACATTTTGGTTATCAATGTTAGGACCCTCTCGGTCCTATTTAAATGTGTTTATCAGTCGGTTTCTCTGTTTAAGTTTAGTGTATAGATTCTGACATACATTTGTAGGTGTTATTTCCAGTGAGCACTTGGTTACCTGTTGTAGTTTGTGTCTAGATGTCCCCCCAAAGCCTCATGTGGTAAGAGGTAGCTGGATCTAGAGTGTGTGATTACTAAATTAGTGCACTGATTGCTTTGGCATGGTTCTGCTGGGATCAAGGATGTGATGCTAGGATTAAGGGTATTAGGTTGAAGGGTGGGAGTACTGCCCACCCTAAAGACAGGTAGCCTGGATAAAATATAAAATACAGGAAGAAGCTGGTTCCCACCCCTTGCTTGGATTCCTTGCTTACTTTGCTGCCTTCTGCCTGTCTGCCATGCCCCCCTGCCTTGGACCCAGCTGACTGTACACTGTAACCTCTACAAACTGTGAGCTAAATAAGCCTGTCTTCCCCTAATTTTGGGTGTCGAGTATTTTGTCTCAGCAAAGAGAGAAAAGTAACTAAGACATTTCCAGAACACTTTCAGTGTGATTCTGGACTGGTTTATTCTCTTAGCACTGCTGGGGTTACTGCTCAACCTCGGGCGGAAGGCACTTCCTGGGGCTACCTGATATTTGTCAACCACCTCCTACTGAAGAGTTTGGGCTTTGCAGAAGCTGCTGGGCCTGGGGTCTTTTTATAGCGCTGGACGGAAGGCAGAGGGACCCCGAGTTGAGCTGATGCTGCCGGGCAGGTGAACCAGCCAGCCAACCCAGCCTCTGATTGACAACTGCTGCAGATAGACCAGCCCACCTGCCGGGGTCCACTATCCATGTGTCCAGAGAGAACAGGTTTTCCTTGTTTGTTCTTTTTTTAAATTCCTGGTGGAATCCAGGTTGTAGGAATCTTGGCACCTACCCTTGGGCATATGGGAAACATAAAAAGAAACTGGGGGAGCTCACTTCATGGTTGTTCCTTAATCTTGAGGTCCCTAATCAGTCTATATTCTTTCTTTCCAATTTTAAAGTCTTTGGTCATGGTCTGTTAAATAATTCCAAGGTATTTAGAGGGGAGCTTTCTTTGGGGGGGGAGGGCTGTTTTAAACAGCACTCTTGGGTCCAATGGTGATGGAGAGATTCCTGTTGTAGGATTGGGAGACATTCGAACACACAACTACTTAGACCAAACAGATGAGATTGACAGCATTTTAATAATCATATATTCTCAAAGCGCGGGGGAGAGGGACAGTGACAGTGTCACAGAGGGTTCTACTCAGTATTCAGAACTGAATGAACAAGCAGGGGCTGTGGGAGGCAAGTTGTGTGGTATCGGGAGGGCGGGGTACTCCCGGGTCTCAAAGGGAAGATGTGATTGGCTTGTTTGGACAATTCCACAGACTAGCAGGAAACCAAACCCCAGAACTTCCAAAGAAAGAAGAACTGCTCCTGGTCCTCCCAGTAAGGAGGACTGTCTGGCTAGAGGGCCTTACACGTGGGAGCAGAAGGAAGAGAGGAACCTTAGTCAGGCTTCACAAGACCTTCTCGATTTTGCCAGATGCAGAACGTGTGACGCTGAGCTTTCTTTTAGACCTTCTAACACAAGGAGGAGCAAGAAAAAGCATCCTCTCCTTCCAGAACCAGAACTTGAATTTTACTTTTATTTTTCAATTTATGAGACTTTTTATTCTGATCCAGGTTTGTTTTGATATAAACTTTCTTCTCCAGATCAGCTATTAAAATTGTAGTCACCTTCTTGGACCATCAGTATGAATTCTGAGCAGCCTGCATGCAGCTTGAGATGATTTAGAAAGTACAGTTTAAATTATGCTTTCCTTGAAATATATTTTTAATTGAAAAGTAATATAACCACGTTACAGATAATTTGGAAAATGGGAAAAAGAAAAAAACCCTTCATAATTTCAACCCACAACCAGAACAATTTCATAATTTTAGTTTAATTCTTAGAGGGGCTTTTTTCCATGTAAAATTTTAAAATTGAAAGGTGTAGAGAAGAGGTGGAGAGAGAGGATGCTTGACAGATACAGGTTGCGTTTGGGTCAGAAGAATACTGTCGAATGTTCAGCAGCACAGGAAGGTAACTGTGATCACAATTACTAACTACAAATTTCAAAATAGTGAGCAGAGAGGATTTTGAATGTTCCCAGGACAGAAGTGATAAATAATTGAGGTGATAAATATGCCAATTACCCTGATCTGATCATTACACATTGTAACATATTGAAATGTCACACTGTATCCCTTAAATATGTATAATTGCTACGCATCAATTAAAATTTTTTTAAAAATTAAAGATTTTTTTGCTCTGCTAAGTACATGCTGTACCACTGAGTTATACCTCTAGCATCTAAAATTTTTTAAGCAGTAAATATATAATACAGATGGTCTGTTACTCTTGATGTTTTATCGGTGTTCTTCCTCTTTCTCTCTTGAACAATTCTGGCCAGATTTTTTAATTTTGAAAACAGGGTTTTATTAAGTTGCCCAGGCTGCGCTTGAACTCGAGGTCCCCCTTCCCCAGCCTCCAAGTAGCTGGAATTCTAGGCTTACACCATGGTGTTCGGCTTCACGGCAGAATTTGTAAGATGTGGCTGATCAGGGAAGGAAGCTGCAGTGGTCTGGGGTAGAGTTTGCAGTCTAAGAGGTGGAGAGGACACCTGTCTGGGGGGAAAAGCTCATGCAGGGTCGGGGAGCTTTTGCACGGGGTTGTGGCCCAGTCATGAGGGAGACTGAGCAGCTGACGGAGGCATCTCAGTGTTTTTAGGGAGGGCAGCAACAAGCTATTTTAGAGGTGTGGGAACCATGTTTCTCACAGCTGGAAAAGAGAGATACGAATAGAAAAAGGAAGAACTCTAGGCTGAGAAGTGGGAGTTAGGTTAGAATTCTAAGTACTGGTAGCCAGGTGTGCCGGTGTGCTCCAGAGACCCCAGCACGGTGGGAGACTGGAGGAGGGGTCAGCAGGTTCAGGCCCAGCCTGGCAACTTATTGAGAACTGGTCTCAAAAAAAAAAAAAAAAATTAAAGGAGGAGGGAGTGGGGATGTAGCTCAGTGTGAAGGCCTTTGGTTCAATCCCCAGGACCCCACAAAACATATAATGAACAATCAAAAAGAATTAGAAGTATTGATGAAAACTCATGATTTCTGTAAGCACAGAACTGTAGAAATGTGCCCAAAGCCATGAGTATACATGTGTGTAGGTGCACACTTATATTCCCTAGTCTTCTCCATGAAGGAATCTGGAAGAACTGACCCCCCCCCCCCAGCTGTGAGCACATCTAGCCCTGTCTCTTGGCTGTTTTCCAGCAAAAGAATCCAGAAGTCCTAGTAGGCAGGCCTGATGCTGAGGCCAGATCAAGGCAAACACAAAAGGAGCCTGGAATAGCTTGTGCCAGGAAGCAAGGAGAAACTCAAGAAAGGACAGAGGCGGGTCAAGAGAATAGGAAAGGCAACAAGAAAGGGCCTCCTCCTGGCCAAATCTGGGGCAACAAAAGCACTGGAATAAATAATAAAAAATAGGTTATAACCCATTGAAAAGAATAGAAATCAATCAATAAATATTCACCAGTGTCAACAGACAAATAGATGGGAAAAAATTTTGCTTTGCAGTACTGAGGGTTGAACCCAGGGCCTTTGGACTGACCTACATCCCCAGACCCATTCATTCATTCTTTCATCCATTTATTCAGAGATAGGGCTTCACTAAGTCACCAAGTTGTCCAGATTAGGCTTGAATTTGCAGTCTTCCTGCCTCAGCCTCCCAGGATTCTGGGATTACAGATATGTGCCATCATGCCTGGCTTAGATGGACAATTTAATGAGGAATCCTATTCCATAGCTTCAAAGTAACTACCCAGAAAGTATTTAATAATTACAAAGATGGAAGGAGTAACTTTATGGAGGAAAAGCCTGGCAGCTGGCACCTTAATCTCGTTATCAAAGTGAACATCAGTGTATTAGCCAGCTTTTCGTCACTGTAACGGGTTACCTGACACAGATTACACACAAGGAAAATGAAGTTTGCTGTATTTAGCCAGTTTTGGAGGGTAAAAGGCTCAATGGCTAGTGCAGGCACCGCTACCAGCTTCAGCTGGCAATGGTCAGCGTGTGTGGATGGGATGGCATCCTGAGCCAGGAGCAGAGGGATTGGACACGGCCGGGTCTGCTCCTTTCATAACAACTCTTTTGCACATGGGAGAACTCAAGGGTCCCATGAGAGCTACACAGTCCCCCAACCCCAGCCCTCCCCTTAGGCCCCACCTCTTCAGGGTGCATCCTCCCAACAAGATTGAGTCCTTGAGAACCAAGCCTCTGGTCACAGGAATCCCAGGCAGGGCACACAGGCCACACCCAAGCCACAGCAGTCAGTGATAACCTGACAAGATGCAGTAAGAAAGCAGGAGTATCCTCCTGAGATATTCCTGCCAAAGATGCATCACCTGATTCTTTTAAAAAATAATTGAGGTGAAATTCACATAATATAAATGAAACCAGTTTAAGCCGAACAATTCAGCGGCATTTCAAACTCTGTTATATGACCACTATTTGTATCTATATTCAAAATGTTGTCATTAGCCCCAAATAAAACCTTGTCGTCACTAAGCAGCTGTTCGCTCTTCCCCCTCCTGCCGGCCCCGGCCACCACCAGTCTGTCATGTGTCTCTATAGATTTGCCTGTTCTGAATAAATTGAATCACATCAGATGTGCCCTATGTGCCTGGACTTTTTAAAAACTTTATGTAATATTTTTGAAGTTCATCCACATTGTAGCATGCCTCATTTGCTTTCATAACTGAATAATATTTCACTGTATGGAATATAGTACTATGTTCGATTTATCCATTCAGCCACTGATGGGCACCTGGGTTGTTTCCACCTTTTGGCTGTGATGAATAAGTATGGTATGAACATTCACATACAAGTATTTATTTGGTCACCTGTTTTCGGTTCTTTTGGAGAAAATAATAAATAGGTCAACAGGTAAGTACCTTTGGTCACATAACCTGAACTTCCATAAGAAAATATCATACAAGCCCAAACCAAAGGACATATTCTAGGGGCTGGGGATTTAGCTCAGTGATTAGAGTGCTTGCGTTGCAAGCACAAGGCCCTGAGTTCGATCCCCGGCACCACAAAAAAAAAATAAAAATAAAAAAACAATAAAGGAGGGCTAGGGATTTAGCTCAGTGGTTAGAGTGCTTGCCTTGCAAGCACAAGGGCCTGAGTTCGATCCCCGGCACCACAAAAAAAATAAAAATAAAAAAACAATAAAGGAGGGGTTGGGGATTTAGCTCAGTGATTAGAGTGCTTGCCTCGCAAGCACAAGGGCCTGAGTTCGATCCCCGGCACCACAAAAAAAACAAAAACAAAAACAAAAAAAACAATAAAGGACATATTCTACAAATGACTGGCTTGTAAGCACCCAGGGATGGAACTGTTCCAGACTGAAGGGACTAAAGAATCATGACAGTTAAACACACACATGATCCTGGCTGGTTGCTCTCCTCCCAAGAATGTTACCAGAACTGGTAAACCCTGGATGGGCCAGGGGAGCAGATGTTGGTGACATGTCGGCATGATTTCCTGAGGTTGCTGACTGCAGGGTGGTTATGTGGGAGAATGCGCTTGTTGGTGGAAGACACTGTTTGGGGGTGATAGAGCATTATGTCAGCAACTTACTATGAAATGACTCATCAAAAAAATTTTATAACAGGCTCGCAACTCTTCTGTAAATTTGAGATCACTTCAAGATTTTAAAAAATTAAGAAAAGAAAAAAAATCGGGCTGGGAATTTAGCTCAGTGGTTAAAGTGCTTGCCTTGCAAGTACAAGGACCCGAGTTCGATCCCCAGCACCAAAAAAAAAAAAAAAGAAAAAAAAAGAAAAGAACAAAATCTTGTCATTTGTGACAATATGGATGGAACCGGGGGAAATTACGTTGAAAGTGAAATAAGCCAGACACAGAGAGATAGGTTTAACCTGATCTAAACATTATACAGTACACACATGTATCTAAACATTAAATGCTACTCCATTAATACGCGCAATTTTTATGTTTTTATATTCCAGTGAAAAATAAATTTAAATTGAAAACATTAATTAGAATATTTTATCAGATGTAATTTTCCCTCAAGATTTGTCTACATTTGTTCCCAATCCTTTCCTGTCCCCTTTTTGTCCTAGTCTTCCTCCCGTCTCACTGACTGGCTGCTCCTTCAAGGACTTCTTTGTGGTCCCTCTTTTTTTTTTTTTTTTTTTGGTTTTGGTTTTGGTTTTGGTTTTTTTTGAGACAAGATCTCACTGTGTAGCCCAGGCTGACCTCAGACTCACAATGATCTTCCTGCCTCAGCCTCCCAAGTGCTGGGATACTGGCTTGCACCGCCATGCCTGCCACTGGTCTCTTATGTCTGCTGGCTTCTAAAAGTTGAGTACTAGGGATCTGTCCTGGGACCTCTTTTTCTTTCTACACTTATTCCCCTGGAAACCTCATGTAGTCTTGGGTTTGAACACCACCAGTCTCCTGACGATATTTAATTTTCTTCGGCAGCCTGGGTTCCTCTCTGGGTCCTGGGTCCCTAACTGTTGGCCAGCTCAGCTTCTTCATCGCTGCGTCCAGCAGGAATCTCAGCACACTCCAGACTGAGCTCCTAGACTTCTGCATCTTGTTCCACAATCCTCATCACAGCAAAAGGTAACTCTGTCCTTCCTTTGCTCAAGCCCAAACCTGAAAGGCAGCATTGCCGCCTTGCTGTCTGTCACATCTCGCATCTAAACAGGCAGCCGATCATTTCGGCTCTTCCTTCAAAGTGTGTGCGGGGCTTAACCACCTCCCTGGCTTCTGCAGCGCTCAGAGTCACCTGTGGCTCTCCTCTGGAGTGTCACAATAGTATCGAACTGGTTCCCCTGCTTCTCCTCCTGTCTCCTCCAGTCCGCATTACTCCTCCACTCACCACTCTGCTGCGGCTGCTTAGCTCTCTCTCAGGGAAAGCCCAGTTCCCAGTAGCGGGTCGCAGCAGTGTCTTAGACTGGAATGCCCCAGAGCCAATGCTGAGACAAAGCCAAGAGCACAAGAAGAACATTTGGGGGCATCCTGTGGAATACAGGTGACCCCAGGAACACGAGGAGAGAAACAGAAAAAGTGGACAGGGAAAAGTAGGAAGCCAACACCAGGAATGTGGACAAAGGAGTTACCATGTGAGCAACTGGAGCTCAGCTCCACTGGGGACCTCTGAGAAACTGCCTAGAGTGTGCCTCACAATTGTCAATGTTAGAAGGAAGATGCCTGGGTGTTTGTTCAGCAGCTCCACATTGGTGAGAGGTACTTTCTGGGGCATCATCTCCCTGGCCTGCCCCATGCACAAGGGTTGCATGCCTGCCCGACAAAGACTCTCTGGCAGGAAACTGCAGGGACAGTGGGAAGCTACAGGGTCAGTGTGTGCCTGAAGGGTAGGAAGTCTAGGTGGAGAAATGAAATCACCTTCTTCAAAGGCCTCATGATCAGACTTCCCTCTACTCCAGGCACCCCTGTGACTTCATCTCCTGCCACTCCTTCTCCCTCTTTACTCCAGCCACAAAAGTCTGCTTCTTGTTGTCTGTCGCTCAAACACACCATAAAGACTCTTACCTCAGGACCTTTGCACCTGCAGTCACCTCTGCCCAAAATACTCTATCACCACCAGGTATCTGCATGTCTCCTGCCTCACCTGCTTAGGGCTTTATCTAAATGTTACCACTTCTGCTGAGCGTGGTGGTGCATGCCTGTAATCCCAGCACACGCGAGGCTGAGGCAGGAGGATTGACATGAGATCAAGTCCAGCCTGGGCTACATAGTAAGTTCAAGGCCAGCCTGAATTAGAGTGAGACCCTGTCTCAAAAAAACAAAAAACAAAAAACAAAAAACTAACTAACTAACTAACTAAATAAATAAATAAATGGTACACTTCAGCAAGGCCTTCTTGGTAAGAAGATGATAACTTCTGGTTAGGTACTCTGAGGACACTTTAATAAAGTACTCTTTATAAAGGTGTGTCTAACTGGGCACGGTGTTTTGTCTTTTTTGGTGCTGGGGATCGAACTCAGGGCCTTGTGCTTGCAAGGCAAGCACTCTAACCACTGAGCCAAATCTCCAGCCCCTGTCTTGTTTCTTGAGATGGGGTCTTGCTGTGTTGCTCAGGCTGGCCTCTAATTCCTGGGCTCAAGTGATAGTCCTGCCTCAACCTCCTAAGGGCTAGGACTATAGGCATATGCCACTCTACCAAGCTTCAATAAAAATCCTTCCTCTATTTCTTTCTCTTTCTTTCTTTCTCTTTCCTTTTCTCTCTTTCTTTCTCTCTTTCTTTCTCCTCTCTCTCTCTCTTTCTCTCTCTTCAGAACTGGGGATTGATCCAGGATCTACTTGCAACCCTCCTGCCTTAGCCCTCCAGAGTGTTGGGATTACAGGCATGTGCCTCCTCACCCAGCTGAAAAGATTTTTTTGAGTAGAGAGAGTTGCTACTTTGATATAGCAGGCAGAGTAATACTTCTGGGTACATCTACACGCAAAATCTGGGAATCCGTGACTGTGTTAGGTATGTGGTACAGGGAAATTAAAGGTGCAAATGAATTGAAGGTCAATCACATGAATTTAAAACACGGAGATTACCCTGGATTATCCTAGTTGACCCATCGTCTCTGGAAAAGAGTGTTACGGCTTGATTCTAGATGCCCCCCCAAAGGCTCATGTGGTTATAGATGGAGCGTTTCAAAGGTGGCTCGATTAGGGTTTGTGGATACGGATTAACAATATGATACTGGAACTAAGGGTGTGGATAATGGAAAGCCCACTCTGGGTATGGGTGGCATCACTCAATAGGCCTACAGCCTGGACGGAATATTAAGGAAGAGAGGGAAAGAAGGCTGGCTGCTGCTATTGCTCCTTGCTGCCATCTGCTTACCCTGCCACACTATGGACTGTTTCTGCTCTGTGATGCCCCTCTGCCAGGCCACCCTGCTTTGGAGTCAGCTGACTACGGACTGAAATTTCTACAAACTGTGAGCTGGAATAAACTTTTCCTCCTTTAATTTTATCTGGTGTTTTGTCTCAGCAATGAGAGAAAAGTAGCTAAGATACAGAGTCAGAGAGATTTAAACATGCTGTACCATTGCTTTGAGGATGGAAGGGGGGGCCACAAACCAAGGGATGCAAGCAGCCTCTGGAAGCCGGAAACTGCAAGAAAATAGGTTTTCCCTGTCTTAGTCACCCACTTGTCACTGAGGCACAATACCCAACACCTGCAATTTAAAGGAAGAGAGGTTTCTTCTGGCTCACTGTTTCTGTTGGTTCATTCCACAGTTGGCTGGCTCCAAAGCGAAGCAGCATGGTGGAAGGGGCCAGAGAAGAGCAGCTGTTCATGTCATGGTGCTCAGGAAGAAGAGCGAGGGGAAGAGTCAGGAAGAGAAATAGGCTCTTCCAGGGCACACCCCCAGTAACCCAGCTCTGAGCGGGACTTAGCTCACAGCACACTCAGCTGCTGAGCTCATTACTGGATGAAGGCACCGCCCCACGATCCCATCACCTTCCGACAGCTCTGCATGTGAGCCCATGAGGGTTTGCGGGGACATCCTACACCTGAACCATGATGCTCCCTTAAGTTCACCAGAAAGGAACAGAGCTCTGTTGATACCTCGATTTTAATTCAGGGAGATGAATTTTATTACTTCTGGCCTCTGGAACTGTACAACGGAAAATGCGTCATCTCAAATTTGGTGCTGTTTTTAGCCACTGAGTCTGTGGTTATTGGTGGCAGCCACCGTAGGAAACCAACACACTGGTCTTTCTTTTCAATGGCAGAAGCACAGGATCTGGGGACTGCTGGGGCTGTTCTTCTGCCCCTCCTTAGGGAAGGGATTTACACCTTCCTTCTCTGTAAATGAGAGTATAAATTGAACCTTCCCCACAGTCAGGGCGAGGGTGGGAGGAGGCAGGTAGACTTGGTGAGGTGACGATACAGGCAGCATGTGTGGCTCAGAGCTGGCATCTAGGAGACCCACTTCCAGGTCACACACCCCACAGGTGCCTGGCAGATTACAGAAACTCAATACATATTTATAGAACGGTACATACTTTTTCATCAAATGATGCATCATATAACAGACTTCATATTTTCTGCTTTTAGAACACTTCCTCCCCCTTAAGTATTTATTTATTTCTGTTGGTACTGAGAATTGAACTGAGAGCCTTCATGTTGAGCTACATCTCCAGCTTTTTATTTTATCATTTTGAGACAGTCTCACGAAATTGCTAAGTTGCCCGGGCAACTTTTGCCTCAGCCTCCCAGAGTGCTGGGATTACAGGTGTGCGCTGCATGGCTCTTGGACCACTGCAAATAAAATTTGATAATCTCTTTGTGCATACTGTTTTTTTTTTTTTAATTAGTCTTCTACTTCTTCAAAACAAGAGCCCAGTAGGCTGCAAGGCTGGTGCTCACACACATACAAGACGTGCTCCCCTTGGCGCAGGCTGCTTAGCACAGTGGCACCTGGGTGCCGCCTGGTAGTGAGCCTCCCATGTGGCAGCTGGGTGGGGCTGAAAGGCGGGAGTGAAGGGGAGGCAAAGGAGAGGCTGTGTCTGGAGGTGGCTGGACGAATTCCTTCCCAGGCTGGGCCTCCACAGGGCTCTTCCGTGGGGGCATGGGAACTCGAGTAGGCCTAGAGGAGGCACAGCCAGGAGCGTGAGTGGTGGTGCTGGAAACTTCTCCCTGATGCAAGACTGGTGTGTGGAGGCCAGTTCGACAGCTCCGGGCGGTGCCGGCCAGAGTAGAGTGAGCACATCCAAACCTCCCTCCCTCCTGGTACCCATCCAGGATGGCTGCTCCCCAGGCCCAGGAGGCTGCACACCCACAACCTAGGCAGGGAGGCGGAGCTGCTCCAGACACCTGGGGAGGTGGGAGAGCCAGAGCCCTGAGTGGGCAGGGGACAGAGGAAGCAAGAAAGCCAGCTCCAGCCTTCTGCACTGCAGACCACTCTGGAGGTGGCACGCACTGCCCACCTCGGTGCGGTGCCGCTTCCAGCCGGTGCCCTTGAAACCAGCAGAACCTGGATCTGCAGGGAAGAGGAGGGAGAGGGTTGTGAAGTGCAGCCAGCCTGAGAACAAAGGAGGCTTTGCGGAGAGGGAGGCACCTTCCACTAAGGCCTCCGGGCCTGGGGAAGTGACTCACTGCGCCCCGGGATGGACCCACCCATGGGGGCTCCGTGGGGCAGAGAATGCAACCCAGCTGCCCAGGCCTCATGGGGTGGGGTAGGGGTTGTCAAGCTCAGGCACTGGGGCAGGGCTTCCCCCAATCTTCCCCCTTCCTCGGGACCTGGTGTGCGCCCAGCCCCCGGGCGTTGAGGACGGCCCTGTGCCTCATTAGGCACTGCCAGGCGGGCTGCTGCCAGGGCCGCCGCCGCCGCCCGGGGCTGTGGGCGTGGTCCCCTCCGCCGACGCTCTCGCGGCGGGACCGGGGCTCTCCGGCTCCCCACAGCGCCACTGCCCCCCTGCCAGAGCGAGGCAGCAGTGCCGCGCGGAAGTGGCGTCCGGCTGTCCCAAACGAGGAGATGAGAACTTGCCGAGAACTTGGGGAGCCCTCGCTGTACGCCTCGGCTTCTCCGGCAGTTGCACAATCTCCTTTCAATTATTCTCCATAGAGTGTGTGGCAACCGGGCGAGAATTCCAGTATCTTGTACTTACTCGTACAAATCTGCCTTCCTGCTGTTTGGCTGCCGGGCCAGGCGTGTCTCTGTGGGCCCCGGGAAATGGGGGTGTGCTCGCGTCCAAGAGGGCGTGGCCCGCGTCCGCAGCGGGAGCAGTCACCCTGCCCTACTGGTGCAGTCTGCTGGCCCCAAACCGCAGGTTCTTCGGGAGCCCTGGAGCAGGGCCAGGACACCGAGGAGGAAGCTCTGGTGACATTCTCAACATGAGCTTTGAGCAGCAGGCTTGGCCTACGCAGTTCCAGCTAGTGATTTCTCCCCTCTTTTTTAGTGGTATTGGGGATTGGTATTTTGCCCTGAGCTACACCGCTAGCCCTTTTTATTTTGAGACAGGATCTTGCTAAGTCACTAGGTTTCCCAGGCGGGGCTCGAACTTGTGAGCCTCCTGCCTCGGCCTCCTGCATAGCCAGGATTACAGGTGTGCGCCACCATGCCCGAGCCAGCTAGCGATTTCTGTGTAAGGAGCATGCCAGGGTCAGATCCTGGTGACCCAGCTGTTACTTTTGGACCATAGCTCTGGGTCAAGCAAGGGCATTGTCCTGCTCAGCCAGGGACCAAAGGACAGCTGTCAGGAGTGGCTGTTTGGAGTAATGGAAATAAAGACAAAACTCCAAATGCAGCTGGCCTGCAGCCCCCGTGCTTTGTGCTTTCCCCAGGGAGTGTGCTTGCCTCTTTCTCTGGGCTTCTCATTAGAATTTCAGAGAAGCCTCCTTTGCTGTGGAGACACTACAGTCCAAGCTAGAGAGATTGTTGGCTCTGTAAGCAAATCTAGGAAATTGGGGTAATCTCTGGTTGGTGTCCTAACAAACTTGGAAACTGTAATATGGTTTTTCTCCTGGATGATTTTGCAGAGCCTCAGGTAAACACTTGAAAGTAAACAATTCTCGTGGATAAACAAATGTCTTCTCTTAGTCCTGTGGACGTGTCACCTGCCAACCACCAGCAGTGGCTCGTACAGGCTGGCCGACAGACTGGAGCAGTTTGCGGCAAAGCAGGTACCCTTTGGGTAACTGATGTCCAAAATCTCACTGGCCACCTCAGTCTCCTTTTCCAAGCTGTAGTTTTCTGACTTGCTCAAAAACAGCATAAATTCTGTCCAACACATCCTTCCTCTGGAGGTGGAGTCGGGATTAAGGGCGATGCCGACAGAAACACAGGAGGCCGCTTTCCTGTGGGCAAATAGCTACCAGTGGGTAGCCTGGCAGGATACACATCCTGGGGAGCAGTCCCTCCCCTGTTCTGCCAGCAGGTCAGGGCCCTGGAGAGCTCCCTGCGCTCAGGCAGTCACCCCTTTTGCTTAGCTTTGGGGCTTGTGGGAAAGAAGCAGCTATCCAGGGTTCCCAAACCGGACCCAAAGATTAGTGTAGGATTAGGGGTATGAGGTCCCCCAGGGGTGGGTCTCCCTTGCACTGAAAGCTCACAGAGAAATGGTCCTGGAATTACAGGGGTCGTGATGCTAAGGACTGAGGCCCCTGGCAGTGAGGTCCACAGAGAATAAGTGGATCTCCCCCACCACCCCCTATCTCCCCTTTCAACACTGGAAATTGAACCCAGGGCCTTTACACTGAACTACATCCCCAGACTTCTTTTTGTTTATGAGATAATGTCTTGTTAAGTTGCTAATTTGCCCAGCTTGGACTCAAACTTGTGGTCCTCCTGCCTCAGCCTCCCACAATGCCAGAATTACAGGTGTACACCACTATGCCCACTTTTCCAGACCCTTGGCCCTCACTGAAGCTGTGTTCCATTTGGGTTACCTTAAAAATGATGATGCTTCTGAGAGAATTGCTGCCTTGTTCCTGGCAAGAAGCTGCCTTTAGCTGCCATCGACACCTTTTTCATTGTCTTGTTCTTTGCAAGGTTACCTGTTAAGTCCTCTAGAGAATGTCAGGCTGCCTAGAATGCATTGTCAGGAATAAGCTCCTGCCAGAAAAGGATTCTGGAGGGAATGTGTCTCTTCCTCTCTGCCTGGTCAATGAATTTAACAGTTTTATCTAAATAACGTTATTACTGTATAGTTTCCTTCAAGCAGGTGCCCTTGACCATCTTCCTCAGATCTGGGTGAGGTCACGAAATAAAGCAGGGAAATCGTCTTGGGCTTTATGTTGGGCATTAGAGCTTTATCTTTTTAACTCCTTTGTAGGTTTCTATGGATACTGACAACAAACCTTATTTGGGCTAATGAGAAATCTCACACTAATAAAGGCAGGACCCACATTTGACAGATACACATTAAAATCATTCCTCTATTCCTACAATTAATTTTAAGGATATCTGCTTGTAGATAATTTAAAAACTTGTGGTAATAAACGAAGCAGTCTTCTACCTTATGTAGTAACCCACATACTTCAATGTTTCTAACAAGTCAAAGCCTCCACCAGTTCTCTCTTTATAAGGAGCCATCTCCTTGGGGTAGGGCTGGAGGGAAGCAGAAAGAGACAAGATCAGTATTATCTGGCTGCCTTGGCCCTTGCCCGCCCATCTTAAAGTCAACTGAAGTTATGGCCATCACACTGTGGCTCAAGGTTAGTAGCTGCTCCCTCTGGCTTCAATTGTCCCTCTAGCTCTGTCCCAACTGCTCCACATCCAACTGAAAACCCCCTGGCAGCTCCCTTTTTTGTATGTTCTCTCTCGTCACCTGTCACGTGTGTCCTATGTATCTTCCTGGGCCGATACAACTATTCACCTGTTTCTGCTGCCAGAGGGGAGGTCAGGGCCTGACAGAATGAGGCCATCTTGGCAGAGCATCCTCAAGGGAACACAGGTCTGCCTCCTGGGCAGGGAGAGAAGGCAAATTCTGCTGCACTCAGTCAACAGTGAGTCCTCTCTTGGTCAAGAGTTTAATGGACATTATTTCTCCAGTTCTCTCATGTGTGCTTTCTCTGCCCACCTTTCAAAGGTATTAGCGGCTTGGCTCACACATGGGCAAAAACAGCACAGTGCCAAAGGCTCACTGCAAGCTGAACCCTGGAGCCCAGCGCTGGGGCTCTGGGAGATGCGAAGGAGCCTGTGTCTCACTGCCCTCCTGGGTCAGACAGCAGGGGGCACAGCAGGTGTTAGGGACCACGTAGCTGCTTAGGATCCCACCCTCACCAGAGCTGTCAGATCAGGAAGCTCTAAGATGCAGACCTGGGCCAGATACCCAAGGTCCTATTCTAAGACCAAGCCAAGTAATCATGCAAGCCAGAATACCTTCTTCTGGTGGCCTCAGTGGACTAAAAACAAAGCACTAGAGCTGTGTGTAATTTATAAAATATCCTTTATTCTAAGGAGCACAGTCAAATAGTAGCTTAAAAAACACGCGCGTGCGCGCGCGCACACACACACACACACACACACACACTTCTTAAAGGATATTATTGTGTGACCTGGCTTAGAGCCCATGTGATCGGGACAGTGGCAGAAGCTGCCTGCTGTGACATTGTCCGGTTCCTTGCACTGGCAGAGGCTTGGGGGAGTGGAAGGAGCAGTGGCCCAGCTCTCTGTCCAGCTGCTTCTAATCAAGAATTAGTTTTGAGGTTTATGGAAGAACATACGTAACATGGATCCCGCTGGTATGTCATCAAAAGATCATAATATAACCATTCCAGAGAATGCAAAAATCCTTTCAGGAATGCATAATTTGTAGCTATTGTTTATGGAGATTAGGTGTATTAGGATGATAGCATTATGGGAAGTTGGTATTTCTCCACAAATTCAGTAATTCCCCAGTTGATGTAAAATCCTACTTCATGATTTTACTTAAAAAGCAAATAAATAGTCACATTTAGTAAGGTAGAGTTACTCTTTCCCACCTTCTCTTTTATTACAAAAAGATAGTTTAAGAATGATAGAGAATCTCCAACCATCAGCACCCATGCTGGCTATTATGCCAGGAAAATCTATAAACACTCGCAACACTGAGCTATTTTCACAGGACTTCCTTTCTGATAAACACAACACTTTCTCCTCCTCTCGATGCGTGCCTGATGCCAAATGTAGAGGTGCAGCTGTAGGCACCTGGCTGAGGGGAGGAGAAGCCCAGCAAGTTTGTCCAGCAAATTAGACCGTGCAGCAATGGGAAGCTGCGGATCTGAGCCCCCGCTGCACCTCAGGGCAGGCGGAGGCTGGTGGCCCTCGGCAGGTATGTAAAAGGATCTCGTGGGTTAGAACACAGAGACTTCAAGAAGAAATACAAAGAGACTCACTAAAATTGGGGGCCTCCACAACACGCTCTTTCCCTTAGAAAGGGACACATGGAGATCCTGTTTGCTCAGGTGATCTTCAGTTGGCCGCGTGGCTTGTCCCCCACACCACAGCCTGCCACCTTCTCATACCATTGTGTGGGATTCTGACGAGACCATCACCTCCAACCAAAAGATGGTGAGAGAGGAAATCTCCCACATTTAAGACTGGGTTCAAAAGCCCCCAGAAACCTGCCTGCCTTTCCCTGTTTGCATCTGGTTAGGGACTGTGAATCAGAATTCAGAATCTGTGCTGCCTGGAGGGGACAGGCAGAAGCAGTGAAGAAATAACCCAAATGCAATAAATAACACCAAGCTCCGGACCCCGGTCCTGCCCCTCCCCCAGCACCACTGCTGGTTATTCCTGGCTTTGAACTGAAAGAACCAAGGGAGGAATTCCAGCCCCAAACCTCCCTGCACATCAAATGTGGGAATCCAGCTGCTGCTTCTTCCGCACAGGACGGAGCCTCAGTCTTTTGCTTCATAGCATCATTTATGGCATGAACTAGGAATGTAATGTGTTTACACAAACACACAACAATTGTACATCAGCATCTTTACAATATTAAAGGAGTCATATACAAGTCTACAGGCATTATACACAGGGTGGTGCTGGCCCGGGTAACCCACCCACCAGTCCTCTGCATTTTCTCCATCCAGGAAGGGCCAGCACATGGGGAAGTATGACAAGGCCCAAGGGGTCCGTCTCTGGGCCTGTTGTCTGGGAGGCAGCAGGTCTGTGAGGATCCCCTCAGGGCCAGTCCTCACTGGAATCCAGGGTCAAGAGCGCTAGGTATGCCTGTGTCCAGGTCTTACTGTCAGGCTAGTATAACAAGTTTAACTAAAACTCAGTGTGCATATTAGCGTGGGAAAACTGGAGCTGAGGGTGGCTCCCTGAGCTGGGGACCCAGAGGATGCTGCTGACAGATAGGCTCCTTCATGGTGAGGCCCATTCCTGAGGTAAGGTGCAGCCCCTGTAGCTGGTCCCCACGGGGCCAGACTTCTCTAGGAGACCAGCGGCGAGTGCGCGCAGACAGGACTGGGAGCCCCTGGGCGTGAGCAGGTCAGGTGACCTGCTGAGCGCAGCCTGAGCTCTGGATGGCAGCAAAGGAGAGCCTTACCACCCTCCTCCTAGCAGCCCTGCCCCTCTGGTCCCCAGCACTGTCATTCCCACCTCTGTGCCCCCAGCCCCGGTTCTACAGGTACCTGGGCCTGAGCACCCCTCAGCTCATCCACTATGTGGGCTCACTGCACGTCTGATTGGGAACCGAGCACCAGATGAAGAAGCATTGGTCCTTGGCGGCCTTGCTGACTTGTGCAGTGACAGTTACTTCCATTTTAAATACTGTAGAAAAATAAGCCATCTTGGACTCAAGGAGACCCGCCAAGAATCTGCCACGCGTGGAGAAAGATAAACAGCTGCTCTGGCATAGCTGGGGACGCCTCTGCTCGCCCTGCCTGAGGACTCTGCACCTGACCGCAGACCAGGGGACTGGGAGAGCTGACAGCGGAGTTCCGGCCACAGCGTCTCTGGTCACAACAGTCCTCCAGCGGGCATGCCTCCAGCTTCCCATGTTCTGTTGCCATGGCACCTGGGGCCCTGGTGTCCCCTGGGATGGCTTCGGACCCTCCAGCCCAACTCTCAGTCTCGATCCCACTGCTAAGCACGCATAGGCAGGACTCCCCAGCACTGTTTCCAGGTCTCTGGGAGTGACCCAAGGCCAAGGGGCCTCAGGTGGGCACTGAGGCAGGGCCTAGTCCAGGGGCTCCTGCTTTATCCGGACAGCAGTGGGGGTAGGCTGCGGTCGCCGCTCCTCCCGGCAAAGCACGTACTCGCTGAACTGGGAGGAGTCCACACCACCCCCGCAGGACGCGGCCACGCTGAAGCCCCTCTGGAAGAGCCTCTCGAGGACCTGCCAGGGAAGAAACAGGGGTCAGCAGTGTTCAGCTGCTGGAGTCTGCCTGGCCTGGTGGGCAGCTGGGCCCTAGCCAGACTAGGTACCTTGTCCTGCTAAGACTTCAGTCCTACCCACAAAGGTCCCGCATCACCACCAGCTGGGTCTGCTGCAGGACAGACAGGTGCAGCCAGAGCCTGGGCCCCTCGGGTTACTGCACCTGGGTGTGCTACCCACCTGGGCGAACACCCTGCTGCCCTCAGGGTGAATGGCCTCAGGGTTGGGAGAAGCAAAAAGAGCCTTTGGGCTGCTTCTCTCTTCTCTAGGGTGTAACCAACCCATATGTGGCCCCAGGCACCCTATCAGTCTCCGTCCCCATAATGGAAAGACCCTGCCCCCGGCCTGTGGGCAGCCACCTGCTTCCCAGAGCTGCGAGTCCCAGATGCTTCGAGGCTTCGAGGCCGGGGGCTCATCAGCTCCAGGGCACTCTGGGTGGAGGAAAAGGGGGGAATTTTCAGTGTTCAAGTCTCTGAAGGCCTCCTGCCTATGTGGGTTTGTGCCTCTGTGAGGGTATGTCTGGTCACTGTGTCTGACACCCAAGTCCTCCAACCGGCAAGTTCTGATCCACAGCCAATGGGATGCACACATAAGGGACCTTTTCCCTACAGTCCATTCTGACCTAATCCCAGAATACAAGGCTGCTTCTGGACATGGTGGTACATGCCTGTTATTCCAGAACTTTGGGAGGCTGGGGCAAGAGGATCAAAAGTTCAAGTCCAGCATGAACAACTTAGTGAGACCCTGTCTCAAAATGAAAAATAAAAACTGCTGGGGATGAAGCTTACTTAGTGCAAGGTCTCTGGGTTCAATCCCCAGTATAAGGGAAAAACAAAAGAAGTTTCCCCTTGTGTGCGGGAAAAGGTGTTAGAAAATAAACTCCCATTCCATTTGTGCTCCTGAATCCTTATCCAGGAAACACCAGTCCAGAAATGCCCTGGCCAGCAGTTGAGTGCTGTGGCCCCTAGGTCAGGAGGCTAAGGAAGGGGCTCCAGGCCTCTGTCCCACCTCTCCTGGTGCCTGAGTTTAATTTGAATCCAAAGTCAGACTCTGGGTGTCAAAAGCAGCACACTTGGTTAAAAATACCTTGGGCCATTTTTATAGAACATCCTTTCGGGAAAAAAGAAAAAGTACAGATCAATTTTTTTAAGTCCATCCCCCAGGCTCCATCATTTAATTATGAGCGGGACATAAATTATGCATCGACACATTGTTGCCTTTTCTGTAAGACGGCAAGGAGGGCTTCACCATTTTAGCCACTGCGCCTCCCTCGGCTCGCTCGCTCCGTGCTCCTGGGCTCGGAGGCAGGAGGAGCAGTACCTGGGCCCACAGCCCTTACCTGCACTGAGTTGAGCCGGCAGTAGCCATTGAGAGGGAAGCGGATGACATGCGTGGGGTCCTGGTTCCAGCCAGCATTGACCGAGTTGCACATAACGTCCCCGGTCTCAGGGAAGACCTCTTCAATGAGGGCCTTCTCGCCGCTGAGCGCAATGCGCTCACCCAGGTCTGGTGTGACTCGAACCACCAGGCAGTCGCAGGCCCGGCTGCGACGTCGCTGCTCTTGCTCCTGCTGCCAGCGTTCCAGCTCTCGGACCATGGGCTGCAGCTGGTAGTACCGCGCCTCCTCGTACAGCAGGCTGAAGTCCTGTGGACACGTGCACAGGGTTGAGGGAAGTGGTCTGTCCTCTCCATTGGGGTGGGAATCTCCCCTTTCTGCAGGAATCGTGACCTACGGGGCAGTGTAAACTGGGATGGTCGTCTCCATCATACAGATGGGCAAACAAGGCTCAGGAAACTGTGTGCAAGCGTAAGGAATCCAGCTGCTCTCTGGTGTGCACCTACATGCTTCCACCTGGCCCTAAGCACCGAGTGGCTTCATCCTCCTGGGGTAAAGAAGAAGCTTTATGGAAAGACCAGAGAGCTACACTCCAGGAGCAAGAAGCTGCACCTATCCCTGGGACCTGCTGCCTTACTTAGAATCTCACCCAGACAAAACATCAAACTGGGCATTCAGTCTTTATCCACCTTGGAAGAGCTCACAGCCCAGCCTGAGGCAAAAAAAAAAAAAAAAAAAAGTCTGCAGGCAGCTCTACAAGGGCTAGAATTCCAGCATCATCTACCAGGCCCAGGCCTTGTGAAACTCACTTACTGACTTTCTCTGAGCCTCAGTTTCCCCCTGTAGAAGATTAATACAAGCATCCAACTCAGAGAAGGAGAGGGAGGACTGAATGACCAGACCTGCCCCAGTGCCTGGCTCTGCCCCTGCTCAAGCAAGCAGAGTATGACAACGTGTCCTGGGAGGCCACCACTCAGCAGGCAGCCCACACCTGGGCTGAGCAGGATCACCCAAACTGGCCCTCAGCCCTGATACTGACCCCCTAGGCAAACACATGGCCACCCACATCAGCCCCAGCCCTGAGTGGCCGGGGCCTATCCTATGACTCATGCCCCTCACTGGGGCTCAATGCACAGGCCTGGCTGGCAAGCCTGAGAGACCCTGGAGGAAAGGCATGGAAGCCCAACCCCAGAAGTAGGGCCTGCCCTACAGGTCCTAAGTCCCTTCTACCTGCTGTCCCTGTCCTCTGGAACTGCCCCAAGGGAGGATCAAGTCCTCTCCCTCTTCTGGGCCTACCATGGGTCAGAGAGCCCTCCTGACTCTATGCAGAGACTCCTCAGGGTCCAGTCCTGGCCTCTGCTTTCCCTATTCTCACCAGCTCCCAGAATTTTACATGACATCTGTGTACCGAAGAACCCCATCTTTCCTCATAGCCCAAGATACCTCTATCCAAGCCTCCACACGCTCTTCCATGAAAGAGACACCAAACACCCTCAGCCTGTCCCACTTGACTCAATTCTCAAGCTAAAAGCTGGGTGCACCCTCCAGAACCCCCTTCCTCTGCCAGTCCATACCCACATCCTCTTCCTAAATGCAAGTCCCTGCCTTGCTCCAACTTTTCTGTCTTGACTCAGATCCAAGGCATGCAGCAAAAGTACCTAGGACTGGGGAAATAGCCTTTTCCATAACTGGCCTCCTGCTCACACCCTCTTCCCTCCCTGCATCCTTCTCCATCCAAGAGCCAGCGTAATCTTTCCAACTGGCAAATCTGCTCATTCTTACCCTACTCATAGCTCTCCTACTCCCTGCAGAGTAAAATGCCAAATCCTAAGCCTCTCACCAAGCTCTTGACATCAAATAGGAACCTTCCTCCTGCCTGCCCCTTCCTGGTTCACAAGACCCCAGGTCTAACACCTCTCCGGTGCTGGAACGAACCAAGCCCTTGGCTACCTCCACCTTCTCACCAAGGCCCATACAGCTGTCTGCCCTGTTCCTCCTTCACCACCCAGCAAAACATCCTTCCTTCCAAACCCTCCCAGCCAGGTTCTCCATTCACTCTCACATCCTCTCTATTCTCCAGATGATTGGTTCTGTTGTAGTCACAGTCAACAATTGTCTTCCCACAGACTGTAAGGATCCACGCGCATCCCTCTCTATTTAGCATTCAGTAAATGAGTTGAGTGAATGACAAGAGCTCCAGGGCTACTGGTCCTCTGGGTGGAAGGAAGGACAGACATTTGTTAGCAGGAGCCAGAGCAGCCGAAGCCTGAGTTTTCTCCCTCCTGTAATTCCGGTCCTTGGAGGGGCTCAGACTAAGGCAGGACAATGGAACCAGATCAGCTACCCACAGAGGCTCATCCTGAGACCACTCCCCCCAGGGGGCTGACTTCCTGTTTAAAGGGTAGGTGTCTGGATCATCAGCATTTTCTCCCTGCAAATTCCCAACAAGGAACAGATTTATGACCCTCTAACTCCAGTAACTCCAGCACACAACAGTCCTTAAACATGACAAACATTAAACTGGGGTAAGTGCCACAGCTTAATTGTTGTTACACCCTGATAAATAAGCTAAAAATGTGAGAAAACAAAATTAGTTTAGAAAAACTGATTTAGCCCTTGGCTCCATCGTTTAACTTTTTACGGTTGCCATGACGACCGTGGGTCCATTTATTAAGTCACAGCGTCCCCTGCGTAATGCCACGGCACAGGCAGCCCAGGGGGAGCTGCCGGCTGCGGACTTACCTTGAAGTCATCTGGGAGCAGCAGTTTGGATGTCCGCAGGAAGCTGAGCACGTAGCGGAAAATCTCCCCATCCCGGTCAATGAAATAATGTTGCTTCAAACTGTCCAGAACGATGGGTTCAGTGCCATTGAAAAGGCGGCTTATTCTGGGAGAGACAGGCAAGCTGGGCTGTAGGAAGGAAGGGGCTGGGTCCACCTGCCCTGTCCTCACGCAGGGTCCACCCTGCTGGATGGGCCACACCTGGGCAATGTAGGGACTGTGCCAGGTCTGACAGGTCTCTGCACAAAACTAGGGCAGCCAGACCACCATCATACAGGACACCGGGGCAATCACAGGCACATGCCACCTACACATACAATCCACAGTGGGAGAGGGACACACCCAGCTATATATGCCAGCTAGCTGGCACATGTTACAGGCCTGGAAAACTACAGCAAAACAGATACAGTGACATAAACCAGTCACAGAGCTGGTACACATACTCTCACCAGACAGACCCATCCAGAAAATATACACCGGCCACCCAATACCCCAGCCGATAGCCACATACCTGGCGAACGTATATAAATCAGCCAAGACAGTCAACCTTCGCACTCAACACCCGTGTCAACAAGCAGTCAGACACAGGCACTTAGCAAACACACACAGGTTCCTGGTCCCTCTCTTGCAACACACAGATCTTAGGCAGCCAGATACTCACTGGGAAAGACACACACCAGTCAACGCTAGCCACCCAGAGACACAAAGTCACAAATACCCCATAGCCACTCAGGGAGACGCAAAGGGAGATGGAAGGGACAGAATGTGTGTATATGTGGCACAGTATACACGCACAATAGTGTACTTGCACACACACCAAGAACGTGAGCACACATCCACGCCACATCACAAGCATTCATGCATGTCACAGCACATGCACACCTGGTAGGGACCAGGACTAGAAGCAAGGACAGTTGGCAGCAGTGTCCCCTCAGAAGGACAGTAGTTCTAACAAATATAGGACCTGCAGGAAGCTCTTGGGGACCCCCTGATGCCAGTCCCTAGCAATCTCAAGCCTCAGAGCCAGGACTTACACTTCCCCAAAGCCCAGGGCAGCCGGCTCTGGTTTGGTCAACAGCCCTGCAGACCCAGGTGAGTTAGGAGCCACAAACAGGGTTTGGGGCAGTCAAGAACTTGGCTCAGGAAGAAGAGGGATGCTGGCAGTGTCTCCCCATTGATAGCACTACCAGACCTCCTTTTGCAGCAGGACCCCATACTCATGCCCAGCTAGACCCTGCTAAGAGAGTGATTTGTTGGTAAGCCTGGGAGAAAGGTGGCCAGACCTGGGACTACCATCCAAGCTTGCCTAAGTAGGGCCCTAAATGCCCCACCCTACCTGCACCAGCCCACATCCCCCCAGACATGTTCTCCTGGTCCCCATAGCAGCCCACTTCTCTGTCCATTCCAAGCCAACCTCTGCCCTTCCTCTGTCATTGTGCACCCAGAGCACATTAGCTGGACAGAAGCTGACAGGCTCACAGTCCTCAAAACCCCTCTTAGGACCTCCCAACCACACCAAACTATGCTCTAATGGCCTGGCACGCTCAAGACATCAGCCATGAGGATTTGCCCAATACAGAATAGCTAATGTAGTCATCTGTTCTCACTCTGGAGACACGGCCCAGCCTGTCTCAATGGGGCAAGGCTGCCTTACGGATGGGCACACACAGGTTGGGCCTGGGGACGCAGAGGCTCAAGTTGCTGGAATCAGAGCTGTGGCCACCCAGATAGTCCTCAGGGCTCCAAAGGCCACTGAGCCCATCAACCTCACAGGCCTGCTGACAGTGGTCCCTTAGGACAGAAGTCCTGTTGGAAAGCTTTGTGGGTTCCAGGATTTGTTGCAGCTTTCAAAATGCCCAAGGTCTCACAGAACTTGGACAATCAGCTGCCAGAGTGAGGGCCACTCAGCATCGCTGGAGATGGATGTGACTAAGCAAGGTGGCCAGGTGGCGTGGGCAGGGGTCGACAGACAGCTGAAGGTCCACACCAAGCATCAGCAGGAAGAGGTAAGGGCCACATCTACAGGTGAGTCAGCAAATCCACAGCCTCAGCCTGCCTGGGAACTCTCCCCACCCTTCCCGGCTGAGGTCAAACTCTGTGCAGCAAGCAACGTGCCTGGTCTGGCTGAGTCCCAGATCCCTCTAACGTCAGGGCTTGCTAAGGCTCCAGAGTGTCCTGTGGGTCTAGAGGTCTCTGGATCCACCCATGTTCCAGGGCTGGCTGGGTTCTCAGTTGTTTTATTGATCCAAGGCTAGGAGGTTCTCAACGTGCCTTCAGTACTGGCTGGTTCTAGATCTTTCCACAGTTCAAGATGTGCTGTAGGACCAGCTGGCATCTCCACACAGGACAAAGGCTTTACGTGCCCCCAGCATCCGAGCCTACCAAGGATGTGAGCAGGCTGAGGAAGGGGTTGAACAATCACCATGAAGGAACCTCCAGGCTCTCACAAGTCTTAAGCACAAGCTCCCGCCATGACTTCCTGGGTTCTGTTGATGGCTTCACATGTCCTTGTGGAAACAGCCGCAGGTGACCCTTTGAGGGAAGGCTGCAGGGTGTGGAGGAGCCAACTTCAGAAGTCCTCTGTAGAATTTTGGCAGCTGGGTCCCTCGAGGGCAGAAAAGATACAGTCCCACCAGTGGCCACTGGTGTGAAAGGGAGGCATCATGCGCTATCTTCATCTTCTTTTTTAAAAACTCTGGCTCCAATTTCCTAGATGTTTCAGTGCAAGGTTTTATTAGTTCTGAAGCTCCTGGTCATTTCCGTCTGTTGCTCCCCACAGCCAGGATGGATGTCAGTGTGGGAGTGTGCTGGTGACAGCTAGGTGATGTCTAGCAGGCAGGACAAAGGGGAGAGGCACAGTCCACCCTCAGCCCCAGGTAGCCATGCTGGGTGAGGACCAACTGCTGCTTCTGGGGACCTGCCACCAGGCCATCAGCACCCAAGAACTTGGATGAGCCAAGAACAAGAGGCTGGGGCAAAGTGTTGTAGGCACAGGGACCTGGGGGATGGCTCCTCTGGCTCTCGCAGTACTGCCTAGCGGTGGCAATGGGGAACAATGATATCTAGAAACCCTCTGGGTGAAGGATCTATTTTTCCAGAATTGTTGAAAAGTAGTTTTAAATTGTAATAACCCACTAAAAGAACAAGAGGGATCCAAGGGCCCTTTCTAGCACAGCTCCACAATCCACTTCTCAGCCTCCACCTGACCCCCCTGTCCTCTGACTGTCCCACAGGTCACAACAGCCCCCAGGCCCCTCTAGTCCAGAGCTTTAGGCTCCATAATGAACCAGAAGCAATCCAAGCAGAACAACAGATTCATCTTGAGCTCCAGCCCTGAGAAAGAATGCAGACTCTCACCCCCTCTGGGCACATCCTGCAGGGCCAAGGGTCCTACTTGACAGGATCCTGGGGCCACAGGAGGCTTAGTTCCCCAGCGAGACCTCACACCCCACTGCAAAGCAGGGGCAAGGATGAGCCACCAGCTGTGGCCTGGGAGGGGGAGGCCACCCCTCCTCTCCCCACTCCCAGGCAGCTGCCTGGAGACAAATAAGCAGGGGACCCCCTTGTCTTCCCCCAGGCCTGGGTTGTGACTGCTCCAGAAAGGCAAATGTCTGGTTTCAGAAAACACTCTGCCAAGAGGGTTGTGGGCAAAGATTTTATGAATCTCACTCACAAACATCGTCAACCGATTAAGGGATGATCTATCTCATACAACTCAGGAATGCCGCAGAAGGCAAAACTGAAATTAAATAACCAGAATCCATCTCCCATCCTAGACAGGGCTCTGGAAGGGAGCACACAGGCTGACATGGCCTCACAGCTCCTGCCCTTCCCGAGCCCCAACTTCAGAAGGGCACCATGTGTAGCCCCTCAGGGACCTTGAAGCCGCAACCACCAGCTGTAGCCCAGATTCCCCCAAATTCTGAACTGGAATTTTGAGAGGACACATCTGTCCCAGCAGAGGGCTCTACCTGGCCTGGAACATGCCCCGAAAGCAGCCTGCCCTTCTGTGCTTTGAGCAACCACACCAGTGATGAGGCAGCCTGACACACGGGCTCCTCAGAGACAATCACCCCACATGTAGGGGATTAATTAACTCTTCTTATTAGAAATGTATAAAACCAGGGTGATGCCCTGCAGCGTTGGCTCTCCTCTTGCTCAACCCTCAGTGACCCCAGAGAACGGTGGCCACATCTCTGCTGTGCCAGGAGCGAGCAGTGGCGGACTCAGCAAGCAGCATGCTACTCCAGGAGATGCTCACCGAGACACAGTCCACCTCCGTCAGCTGCCGTGCTGAGGGAATCCCGGCCCACCCCTAGGAGAGAAACACCCGAGAGGCAACGGCAAAGACATCAGCAGCACCCAGCCCTTCGTGTGGGTCGAGTCAGGCTAGCCGAGCATCAGCAGCATGGGGGACTCCCTCTGGGGAAGCGGACAGAGTACAGGTACTTTACGTACTATAGGGCATGAGGCTCACGCTCAGCCACTGCCTCCAATATTCCTGAGTGTCTTGGCATGTCCAGCCGGTTGCTGCAATAGCTGTCTCTGAGGGATGCCTGGTAGCCCTTTGGGTCTGGCAGTGGCCACCCAGACAAAGAGGGCAAACTGCAGCTCCTCCTCCCTCCCCTCATGCATGTTCACAACAGAAAATGCAATTAAATATTTACACTTACACACACACGCACACACACACACACGGCTCCAAGATGTACTTAGTATCCTTGGCTCACAGTGATGCCCCGCAGAGGCCAGGCCGAGGAACCTGAAGGTTCGTGAGATTCTCCAGCTAGCTGCTGGCCAGGCTCAGCGGGGCTGGCTCTGTACAAGTCTAAGCCTCTGCCAGCAGGTCAGGTGCTGCACCTCCATGACCAATGCCACCGGTGCAGGGTCACACTGATTTGAAGCTGCTTTTAACAAGCAAATTTGGCTTCCCAAGCTTTAGCTCCCACAGTCTGCAACGGCCAGTGTATGCTGGACAGCCCTGTGCGGCAGCCGGCAAGGGAGATGGGCCCCGCCGCAGCAGGCTGCAGATGTTATTCCTTACACTACATGCCTGGCACTTGGAGGGCTTGCTCTTACCTGGAGTCGGGGTATTTGGTGAGTGTGGCCAGGCTGCTGGTATACATGTGGCCGCCCACATCGATGTGCACAGGTGCGTTGGACTTGGTGAGCTGAGCTGGCAGTGGAATCCCCTGGGCAGCCAGGGGAGACACAGGCGACCGGGTGAGAGACAGCCGGGACATGTTTCCTCCCTCCTGGAGACAGAAACAAGGCAAAGACACAATAGTTTTTAAACAACACAGCCGTGTACTCCCTTTATTGTGAGTGTGATCACAGATCTAATCAGATCACTTCTGCCTGTGCCTGATCACATATTCAGCTGACAAATTACGGCCACCACCGTAATTAAGTGTATTTGCATCATTTTCTTCAAAGTACCAGGGGGGAAAAGAAAGATGCTTATTAGCAATAAGAAATCAAGAAAAAAATTTTTCAAGGTGTCAGCCTCCAGGGGCATAAAACAAACTGCAAAATTCTAATTAAAGGTCGCAGGCTTATGTGTTAGATGTGAAATATCCCCTGACAAACGAATCACCAATTTGTGAATTGGGATTCAGGGGTTTTTGCAAGTTTGTCTCAGTAACAAGACACCTCTAAATTAGTGACTTCCTCAGCACCTAAGGCATTGGGTTTTATACATGTAGTAAATTTCACATCAAATTAAGAGCATTTTTGTTTCAAAAAATACATAATCATACAGCCAGTCAACAGTCATCTCTTGAGTGCTGGGGCTGGAGAAAGGGCAGCGAGTGAGCAAGCACCCTGGAAAAGGGCAAGAAGGGGGCCACCAGCGCCAACACAGCCCACCCCTCAGGCTCACCGCGGTGCCGGCGCTGCCGTGAGTGTGAAGCGAGGACCCACTCGGCCGCTCCTTACGGTGAGGCATCTAGGCTTCCATCGCTGCCCAGAGTATCTGTGGGAAGCGACAAAACGAGAGAGGACTCACTCATCAGCAGGGGTGGATGCCTGGTCTTCCCTGGAGTCAAAGATGCTTAGATTTGTCCTTTCTTTTCACACTCACTCTGGGAAACCACGTGCACCAGGTGGCCCCCCTGGATTCCACCTACCACAACCCTTGTCTCCACACCCCAAAGCAGACCTCCCGGGTGTTGCTTATTGTGCGCCTGTGCATGCTTTTACACACACACACACACACACACACACACACACACACACTCTCACACATGTGTTTTCTGGGCAGTTCCATTTCTGCTAATTTGGCTAATAACAGTACTGAAACATATGCTCACCATTATTGCCCTGAAATGTTTCAGAACAAATCTGATTTTCCTGGTATTTTGGTTTAGAGCCATGTTACCAAGCGTGTCTCCTCTTGCTTCAGCAGGGAACCTTGTGGACCGCGTCTCAGGAAAGGTTCCCCCGCCCTCTATGGGCCAAGGAGCCCAGGACCTCTGTGTTAAGATGCAGTCTGCAAGTGGCTGGACACAGGAACCTCTTTCGGTGGGAGCCAGGGCACAGAGATGGGGGAAAGTCTCTTCGGAAGCTACCTCTCCCTGGTGCTCTCAACTGCAGAGAAAACCTGTCTTTGTTTGCCTAGTCTGCACCTCCCAGCTTCCCTGCAGACCCCGAGGATGGAGTTGCCTGTGCTTAATGTATTCCAGACCCCCTCAGGATCACACACCCCGGAGGCATTAGAGAGCTGGCCAGACAGCCATCAGCAAATGGACCCTTTCTCCACCTCCTTCCCAGAGCTACTTTCCTCTGTGCCACAGCCACCTGAAATGAGATTGTCCCCTCAGTCCCAAGAAGCCACCCCCAGGGCACTTGGCAGGCTCCAGGAAGGAAAGGCGGAAAGCGGCAGGTTTCTGCATCCCCTTCCACTGACTTGAGGCTGTCTCAAGAGGCAGGGAGAGAAGGCCCCCGCCCATGCTTCCACAAACCTAACCTGGACTTCTCTCTCCCTTAGAAAGTGACCAAATGACATGACATCTTGGAGAACCAAGAGACTGCTTTCTCCTGTTAAACTCTGGCTTCTAAATTTGTGCCCTGAAATTCACCATCCAATTTTTTTGTTTGTTTTTTGAGACAGGGTCTTACTATGTAGTTCAGGCTGGCCTTGAACTTGCAGCAATCCTCCTGCCTCTACCTCCCAAGTGCTGGGATTACAGGCGTGCGCCACTATGCCCGGCTCAACATCCAATTTTAAAACAAGGGACTCAAATCCTGTAAATGTAAGTAGGTTTCCTCCCGGAGATCTGTTCTACCCTGAGTGTCCTGGCAAGTTCCCTGACCTGAAACTGTTCGGTTTGGGGCTGGGGGTTAAACCTTCACTAGGAGCTGGCTGCTCCATCCTCTGCTTTTGGCATTCCTGAGTTCCGGAAAGCTTAAAAAAAGAAAACCAGGTCATTTATCTCAAGGAAGTTCTGAGAAACCAAAACAGACCTCAGGAATGGATTATCCTGCCCTGGGAGGCTCTGCTGGGGGAGGAGTCAGAAGGGAAGGCACACAGGGTAAAGTGAACTGGAAGGAATTCCGATTTAAATTCTATCAAAGCCTACTGCAGGATGTTTCCACGACTACCAGGACACCACTCAAAAGTGACACACAACACCAAGCACCCATCATCTAAACTGCTTCATGCTTGTTCTCATGCAGCGCCTTTCCCATCAAAAGCACAACCTGATGTTCACGGCAAACCAGAAACTCACCATTGGAAGCCCCAGGCGTTACGCCTCCACCTGAATCTCCACTGCTCCCTTGGACAAACACATCTGTGTTGGACAACGACCTTTTCCCCAAGACCACTGCTGAGGGAGATCAGAAGCATAAGAGTGGGCGCAGTAAAACAGTTCAGTCCACCAACAGCATCAAGCCCACGACCAGCCCCAGCCCCAGCCCCAGCCCAGAGTGCACCAGCCCTGTCAAGCCTCTACCAAGCTGCCTGTTGCAGGGGCCGAGGGCCCGCGGGTCTCCACACTGCCCAATATTGACCCGCTTCTCTAAGCTGCGGCAGAAGACCCGGGTCCCGTGCCCGCATGCAGCCCGGCCCCGCCTGCCCGAGCAGAGAGAAGTGAGCAGAATGCCACGCTCATTTACACACAAAATGATTTTGTGTCCCATTGTGCTCGCAGTTGTTCAGCTCTCTGGGGGTGATTAAACTGGCTGAGCTGCGGCAGCTTGAGACGATTTCACTAAATCGCTTCTTCGTGAAGTCGCTTCTTTGCTAAGCTGTTATTTTAACCATAAAAGGTAAACAGAAGGCGCTTCTCGAGCTCCCTTTCAGCTCCGTGCTCTGGGCGCTGGCCCGGGGCGAGAGTGCCAGGGGCCTGCAGAATTGTCCAAGCGGTGGCCCGGGAGGGAGGCAAGCCTGCCACCTGGTGCGCGCCAGCCCAGCCGCCGAGCCGCCGGCCAGTGTGAACTTGGGGGCCGCAGAAGCTGGCTGGGCCGAAGCTCCAGGCGCTGCGGGGCGGGATGGCCGAGGCACCCGGAGCGCCTGGCAGGGAAGGGAGGGGTGTGCGGCAGGGCGGGGACAAAGTTAAATCAAGAGGCAGACACTTCAAGACCACAGATGGGAAGCTCGCCTAATTAAGGACGTAAAAGCGCTTTTGTTCTCAAAGTTTATTGTTGCCGGGATTTAAAAAAAATTAATTGAAACTAATGCTGTTATTCACTCGTGCAGTTAAATTCCTTCATGCACATTTGAGACACGGAGTGAAAACTTGAAGCTTTAATCTTTCTGCAGTCGGGGGCTTCAAGAAGGCAGAAAAGCTGTGGCGGGGGCCTGGTAGGGGATGTTTGCGGGTGGGTGCCCGGCGTGCGCATCCAGGTCAGGGGTGCGGGTGGGCAGCACAGAACCGGAGGCGGCGATCGGGTGGGTCTCAGCGAGGCCCGCTCCCAGCACCCCACCCCGCGCGCCGGGGACGACCACCAGTGCGCCAGCCCCTCCCGCCTGGCTTCGGACTCGCGGGGTGGGCGTCAGAGGACGCACATCTGTCCCGTTAGAGACTTTTTCTTTCTCTGATTTGGGCGCCAAGCCGGGCCCAGTGCACATCGCAGCGTAGCTGCGAGAGCCCGTTTCTGGCTCCGGAAACTCGCCGGCTCTGCAGGGCACCCGGCCCGGTACCAGAGTGCGGGAGCTGCAGGCACACACGGCGCAGCAGGAAGCTCGGAGCCCGCCCGCGTGGGGAGGGTCCACCCGCGGCCAGGACCTGCCCACGTGGGCACCACCCCCCACCCGCGCCAGGCCTTTGTGCTGGGAGCCCCCGCGTCGCCAGTCCCCGCGCCCAGCAGAGGGACAAAGCAGCCGCCCCCGCCCAGGTCCGGACCCTGGCCGGACGACTTTCTCCGTATCGCGGCCACTTTGAGGACAGGGCTACGCGACGGAGAGCGCTGGTCGCCCGCGCTGGGCTTACCTCGGAGCCGGAGCGGTGGATCGGACTCGGGCGCAGCCCCCGCCCCCCGCGGCCGCCGGTCTCGGGCGCTCGGCGCAGCCTTGCCGCCTATGCTCGCTGCGCGGGTCGCTCCGGTCTCGTCCTGGAGTTACTTTCTCTCTCGCCCCCAACCCTCCCCCCACCCACCCCTCCCGCCCCGGCCCCCGCTTCGCGCGGCCCCTCGCGGCGCGGCGCGCCGGGGCCTCCCCTCCCCGCCCTCCCCTCGCCTCCTCCCTCCTCGCGGCCGCAGCCGCCGCCGCCGCCGCCGCCTCCTCTTCGCGCCGCTCTCCGGCTGCCCTCCCGCCGCTCCCACCTCTTCTCCTCCCTCTTCTCTCTCCAGCGGCCTCCCCCGATTGCTGGAGAGAAAACCGGCCCCCCACCCCAGCTCGTAGCCCGCGCCTTGCCGCTGCCCGGCTCGGACGCAGAGGGCAGCGATCCGGCTCCAAATTACCCAGCGCGGCGAGCGCGAGCGGGCGCGCGCGGCGACTCCTGGCTCGGGGCTCGGCTGCGCCGCGGGGCAGAGGATTAGAGTCGCAATTAGCTCCGCGCGCCCGCGCCTGCCGCGCTCGGCGACAAAAATGCGCTGTTTCCCCTCCTTTCGCCCGGCGATCCCCACCCGTCTCTCCCCGAGTCGCAGCCTCTCCGCCGGGGCCTCCGCCAGGACCCTCCCGGGAGCGCTGCGCCCGGGCCCCGCGCCCTCCCTGCTCAGCCCCCCGCCCCCCGCCGGCCGGCCACGCGGCGCCCGGGCCTCCTCCGGGCTCGGAGAGGGGGCGGGGGAGAAGCTGATTTTAATCATTGTCATTTCATCTGATGTAATATTTCTCCGGGCGCTTTCAGCTGGGCATAAATTTTCGGCTCCCAAATAAGTAACACAGGGCACGTTTCTCACATTTCTTGACTCCTCGGTTACAAAGAGGAAAGCAGCCGCCGCCGCGGCGCCCGGGGCTGGGGGTGGGACTTGGGAAGAAACTGGGCTGCGAGTCGGCCGGGGCTGGAGCTGAGCCGGGGGTCAGGGCCGCCTCCCGTGCCGCCCCCTCCCCGGTCCCTGCCCCCGCTGCCCTCTCCCGGGGCGCAGCGCTGCCCGTGACGTCTGCGGACGCGCGCTCGGCCACCGCGGGGGAGGGAGCACCCGGCCGCCCGCGGCCAGACGCGCCATTTCCTTTGCGCGCCGCGCGATGGAGACGGCGGCGGCCAGGGCTCCGCGCGACGCCAAGGCCTGCGCCCAGGGCGCCCTCGCCGGTCCCCGCGTCGGCTGCCCTTCCTCCTCCTCTCCCATCTCCCCCCGCCCTTGCTCTGCCTCCTCTTGCCCATGCGCCCCGCCCATCCCTCCTCCTTCTCCTCCTCCTCCTCCGCCTCCGCGACCATTTCTCTCTCCTAGGAAACGGAGCGCGGGCGGTACGCCTGGTTCACACTGCGCCCCCGCCTGGCTACCGGGACGCCGGGGCCAGAGTCAGGCTCCGGCAGCAGGGCGGATGCGCTCCGGCCGGGAGCGGCGCCCCGGCCCCCTCCGCGAGCGCCGGCCGGGCCTGGGCGCCCTCTAGCGGCCGCACTCCGTGGAGGGGCGGGTCGGGGCCGGCAGGGGCCGGCCGAGTCCGAGGGCTGGAGGGGCGGAGGAGGTCGGATCAGCCTCCCCGGAGTGGAGAACCTTGCGCGGAAAGAGCGTCCGCACGGCGCTTCTGTAACTTCTCCGCGCGGGAGAAGCAGAAACTTTACTCCTAAGGGAGGGGGTTATTTATTTATTTATTTATTTGGAAGCTCAAGCTACTGGAGTAGGGGGAAATTTTCTCATTAAAGTTACATCCCTGCAGTTAGTTCAATTACTTGATATATGCAGAAGATGTTGTAAATTTATAGATTTAAATAGCTTACAAAGATGCCGCAGGCCCCATCAGTTAATTTCTTTAATTTATGGATTTTAAACTGCTCCTCCAACAGAAAGAAGGCCCTGGAAGTAGGTCAAGATTCTGTGCAGCTCGGCTGCCCACTCGGGCTCTCCGCGCTCCGGAGCCCCGGGGCTCCCAGCTCCCAGCTTGGCTAAACAGCTCCTGGCTCTGGGCGCCCAGCCGGGGAGGTCTGCTGGGCTCTGTGACTGACTGCCCCGGTCTGTCCGATGCTCTGCAAGACGTAGAAACAGCAAAGCCCCCGCATTGAAGGAAAAGGTTCTGCGTAAGAAGTGAAGCAGTTACCCAAAGCCTGTGACCACATGAGGTCCCTCCTAAATCCTAGCGGGGTCACCAGTGGAGGAGGTCGTATGTTGGGTGCCCCCAGCTTCACGGACAGAACATTCCCTGTCCTTTGAGGAGGGGAGAGTGAGGTAAAAAAACACACCAGACGTTGAGGAGCAAGGAGTCACTGAAAACTTGCTTGTCATAGTCCTTCCGGCCCCCCAACGCCTCTCCTTTTTTCTCCTCTTGTCCTAGGTGGTTGCTGGTGTGTCTTTGTTTTGTGTTCCATATGGATGAATATATACATATGAATTAATACTTAAAAGATCGGTACCAACTACTGTTTTAGGAAGCCACATGGCAATGTGATTAGTATTGGTATTCATGATTTAACATTTCTTTTCCCACTAGATGAAGTTTCTAAGATTTGCAAGGTACATGTCAAGGACGGGTATATAAATGGATTTTTATTTATTCACAACTCCAAGACTAATTGCTTCCCTTTGCCTCAAGGCCATGAGATTGGTTTTAATATGACACTTCAAAAGTATTCATAGAACTACAGAGATACTAAGTGTCATTGTTTAAGACACAAATCTCACCGTGTTACTCCTGACCCTGAAAGTAGGATGTTTCCACTTTATTTTAAATTCCAACCTGTTTTTTAAAGAGTTTTGCTTTATACCAACTATATTAAAAATGCACAATTTAATCGAAACAAGAGCTGACCATTTTGAAAGACCTTTATTTCGTTAATACTGTTGGGGACTTTGTTTTCATATTCTGAATCCTTTTATTAAAGAGTTGAACTTTGTATGTGGCATTAAGAAGAATAAGTTTAGGTTATAATTTATTCTCAAATGTTTTAAAAGTTCCTGGCTAAATGTTATCCATGCCTGACATCGAGAGACAGGGACATAGCCTGTGATAGGCATTTAATGATCTGTGGCATATAATGCAATGGTGATGTATTTTTTAATTGATGATGTATAATTAGGACTGAAAACATATTAAGACATCTTGTGGAATACATTGGCTTTCATTACTATGGTCCAAGAGACGAAATTGGATGTGAGTCTAATCAGAATTTGCTTTATCATTAAGATTTCACTGGCACTGAAGCCATTATGGTTTGTAGTTTAAAAAGCAGATTCAAACCCGTGCTTGCTTTGGTGTTACTCTTTAGGTTACATGGGAAACACAAGGGAGGTCACACGAGTCATCTGCAGGATGCAAAACTGAGGGCAGGACCTGCAGTTTCCAGATGTTTCAGGTTGGCTCTCAGTGTGATTTTGTACTTTGTTGTTTATAGACCACGTTTAAAAATTAAGACCTTATTTTTTTTTTCATTTTATTTTTTGGTGCTGGAGATCAAATTCCAGGCCTTGTGCTTCCAAGGCAAGTGCTCTAACCACAGAGCTAAATCCCTAGCCCAAAAAATTAGGACCTTAGTAAGGAAGGTAGAATGAACTCCAGATAAGATCACAGTCTGCCTAATCCAACCCTCCCATGAAGACTGTGACAAAACCAACAGGTAAATTGACTGATGGCTACTCCCATCACTAGGCTCTCTGGGGTGAAAGTGAGACCCTCCTAGGTCTGTTCCTGCCTCCACACTCAGGGATGGTCCCGGTCCAGGCAGGGTTTGAGCCACAGTGGCCCAGAGCTCACAGCCTGGTGTTCACTTGGAAATCCCCTTTAATCTTCCCTCCTGGTTGAAAACCGGGAGAGCTAGAGTCCAAAGGGAGAGAGGAAATGCGGGGCTGTTAGTGCCCTGCCCCCACCAGATCTCCCTTGATGGTCCCTGAGGAGAGCAACACAAAACTAGCCAACACTCCCTGAGCTTTGCTCAGTCAGGCACTTAGGATTCCTGGTGGGCGAGAAGGCAGGGGCTGCCTCCAGGTGCTGCAGGCCACCCCCCCCTTCCTGCTTCTGCCTGCATCCTAGATATGCGGCTCAGAGCCCGACTCATGCTACCCACTGGGGAAGCCAGAACTGGGGTAACCGTGACTATCCAAGCCTGGGATCTCTTGACCGGATGTGGTGATCTATGGATGGGTCTTGGGGAGCCAGAAACATGCCCCTTCAATTGCTCTGCACTTGAGCTACTTTCCAAGAGTCACATCAGTGTTTTCACCAAATTCTCTACATGTATTTGAATCGGGAAGCAAGTAGCAGAGGCTACCTCAGAGCGGCTTCCTGATGAGGAGTGTTGATTTTCTCCCATAAAAGCAAGCAGGAGAGGAAGAGTGACCCTGGAGTTGATTCCTTGGCTCTGCAGCATATTTCCAGACCTGGGTCTCCCCACTTCTTCTGCAGTCCTTAGTGCACTGGCCTGTCCTTGTGCCACCTCCTCTCTGGTCTCCACAATGGATCTCAAAGCCTCACACCTACCTAGACACCCATGGAGAACAAGGCAATTATCCCATTCTCCCTCCATCCCCGTCACACAGTGTCAGCCCAAACGGGGTCCTGTGCCAACCTGGAGGCCAATGGCTGGAAAAGGTCTTTGGCCAATCGGGTTTATCCCCTGGGGTGGGTGGGGCTGGGGTGCTTTCCTTGGGAGGAAGGTGGAAACGGTAAAGTTGGCAGTTGGCGCCTGCCTGGGAGAAGGAGGAAAGGATCAATTTCGGTTCAGGGATGGGCCCCTGAAGTTTACAAGCCATTGGCCAGGCCCCTGAGCTGAAGGAGAGTGGGAGCGAAGCAGACAGGCCCCAAACCAAGGAAGCTTAAGACAGTGATGGCCTCCCCTGACTTGCACCTACGCCTTCTGGAGATGTAAGACCCAAGCAAGAAAGTGGTTTCCAGGACCAGGCCAGTGGCCCTGAGGCTCCACCTAGGTTCCTCTCGGGGCTCATTCCTCTCTCCAGAGCTGGATCACTGAAGCCTGAGAGCCTCCGGGCGGCCCCTTGGAGATTGGGGGAGGAAGCTCTTCCCAGTAACAGCAACTGGGGAATGAGGTCCGTGGCTCTTGGTGCCTGGCTTTGGGCAGAAGCCCAGGAGCAGCCCGCAGGAGCCACAGTGTTGCCTGTGCAACAGAGACGACTGTTGGAAAGAGGAGACGACTGCTGCAGATAAGGGGTACTACTGAGGCCCTCTCTGGAGTCCTCCAGTGTACTCATTCAGTACAAGCCCAGTCTGGATGCCTGGGACAATAGCCCTAACCACCAAGTCCTGCCCTGAAATGACTTTGTGTGGCTGCCACGCTGGCTCCAAGTGACCACCTGAGCTCACAGGCTCTTTGCACGAGCCCTGGGGAGTTTTTCCTCATGAAAAGAGTTTATTTTGGGTGTTGAGGTATATAACTCAGTGTAGAGTGCTTGCCTGGTGTGCATGAGGACCTGGGTTCCATGCCTAGCACCAAAGTGGGGGAAAATGGTAAGACTGAACCTCATCTTGCCTAGCATGATGGCACAGGTCTGTAAACCCAGCACTTTGGGAGGCTGAGGCAGGAAGATCACAAGTTCAAGCCCAGCCTGGGCAATTTAGCCACTTAGTGAGATCCTATTTGGAAGAAGGCAGGAGCAAGCTAGGGATGTAGCTCAGTGTGAAGGCAGCTTTAGGGTCAATCCCTAGTACCCCTCCCCAAAGGAGTCAGCGTTGATTCATTGATTGTGGTAGTGGCGATTGAACCCAGAAGCACTCTTATTACTGAGATATACCCCCAGCCCTTTCTGTTTGTTTGTTTGTTTGTTTGTTTGTTTATTTGAGACAGGGTCTCACTACATAGTCCAGGTTGATCTTGAACTCACTATGTAGCCCAGGCTGACTTGGCTTTGTTTTTTATTTTGAGACAGAGTCCCACTAAGTTCCCTGGGCTAGCTTTAAACTTGCAATACTTCTGCCTTCATTTCTTAACAAAGAGTTTGGACTGTGAGGAAAGTGGCCTTTGGTCCGTTGGCCCTGCCCCAGAGTTCCTTCCTGGGACCAAAGCCCGGCACACTGACCTTCTGTCCTGTCACAGGCTATTCCTTCTCCCTGGGCATGTCCTCATGTATGACGAGGATGCTGGAAGAATTACTTTGTTTTTTCGTACTGGGGATGGAACTCAGGGCCTTTGCACTGAGCTACATTCCCAGCACTCCACCACCAAATTTTTTTTTTTTTTTTTTTTTGGTGCTGAGGCGCCACTAAATTTTGAAACAGTGTCTTGCTAAGTTGCCCAGGATGGGGTGGAACCTCATGATAGTATGATTAAGATAAGCATGTATATACCTCCAGGGGGTACCTTGAGAGGGAGAGCATAAAATTTGCCTAACATTTAAAGATAAAACCCAAGGCTTCAGAAAAATGTCCTACTTGCTCTGAGCCATGCCCTGAGGGCCTGTCCTCAGCTCTCCTGTCCTCAGGGCCCCGAGGCAAAGAGTGGCAAGTCCTGCCTTTTAAAAAGTATTTTAAAATATTGCAAGCTGGGGGGGTGGATAAAAGGAGGCTAGACTTGATCAGTGCGCACTACATACAAGTATTGAAGTATCACACTGAGCCTCATTAATATGTACACTTGATACATATTAATCAGCAGTAGAAAAGAATATATGATCATTGTAAAAAAAAAAAACCCTCAGTAAAATACATAAAAGGGATGCAAAGTCCTGTTTCCTCTTCCCAGAGGGCATGATGTCAATGATTTGCTTTCTTTCTACCCATTCTTTTTCCTATCCCTGTACACACAGATGTGCCTACAGACTCAGGATCACACAGACTCACACGGATACATACACGTGGATACACATGCTCAGAGACACGGGGGACCACAACTATAGACAAGTGACACAGACCCAGATATGGAGTAACAGAAACCGGAGAGGCGCAACCCCTCTCCAAAGGCACACGCATTGCACGCGCAGAGACCCACATGCTCACACACAAGTGACAGACATGCACACTTGCACATGTACTACCTGTACATAATACTGTGGAGACTGAACTGCAGCCACAAAGACACACCCCTGAGCACACATGTGCACACACGTGCACACACATGCGATTTTAAAACATGGCGTCAAACTATTCATTCTCATCCGCAGCCTGTCTTTCTCCCACGGTGTGTTTTGAACTATAGAACATAACAGACAGCCTGATACTTAGCCATATGTAACAAATATTACCTTTTGGAACACTCGTTTGAGATACCTTTTTAAAATTCAAGCAGATTGATACAGATTGTACTCCTCCTTTCTTCCCGGGGTTAGGGTGTATCACTCCTGTGCACATTACAGTACTTTGTGCAACAGGGGGATGCCTTCATAAACGACTGTAACAGTGGCTGTGTTTGAAACTTGTACATGAATGGCTTGACAGTGCGTCTCCTCTGGCATCTTGTGTTTGTTTCTCGCTTTTCTTACCTCCATGGGCACGGTATGTGCCCCGCCCTGTCACTCCTTTGATCCACAAGGGGCCTCTAGCTGCAGCCCCGAGCCCCCCTCGGCTGTCTCCTTCCTCCCCACCCCTCCTTTCCTGGTCCTTTCCTTCCTCCCCCTCTTTCTCCCTTTCCTCTCTCCCTCCCTCCTTTTCCACCTCTAGGCGATGCAAGCCTCTGGCTGAGAAACTGGAAGGTCACCCAAGGAAATACAAAACGAAAAGGCATTTTGATACATTTCAAAGTAATATCTCCCTGCACATTTTCCCACATTTTTTATTAGTGCATATTGGTTATGTAGATGAATGGGTTTCATTTTGGCATATTTGTACATGCACGTAACATACTGTAATCATTCTTCTCACCATGCCCTTGCCCTACTCACCCCCATTTTACTTTTGGGGGGTGTCAATGCGTATAATACCTAGAATTTTTACAATTCTATTTTTATATTTAGGGCTCTTATCCTTTTAGAATTAACTTGTGCATAGGGTTTGAGATCTGGATCTAAAAATGAATGCATTTTTTCAAAATGGCTAGCTTGTCTTCCAGAGGAATCAAGTAAAGATTTTCTGCAAAGATTTTTGTCTGGAATTGAGGGACAAAGGAGAGCTTCTTAATTCTGCTTTATTACAGAAGGAATATGAGAATACAAATATGTTGTAAAAAATTTAAACATCGATTCTTTCAGTAATTAGAACTAATTACAAATTAATCCCCCCTGCACCCTGGTAATCTCATTTGCCTCTTCCCAGGGAAGCTCAGTGTGGTCCATGTGAGGTTAAAATATTGATTCCAGTTTTCTCCTGCCCTGTTCTACCTAGAGACATCTACACCCTTGTGGTGGGTTTATGGTGGGCAGCTAGAATTTCACACTCTGGTGTTGGACTTCACCAAAGGGACATTATCCAGGGATGGCCCCAGTAGGGATGTGAAGCCTGCTTCTGGGTAATCTTGTTTGTCAGGCTTCTGGGTCCCGGAAAGAAAATGCCCCGGGTGGGCCTACAGGCCCTGCAGGCTGAGTGAGCCCCAGAATGAACTGTGGGGTGGTGCTGCGGGGCCACCTGCAGACACAGGAGAAATTAGTGCTTTTTCTTGTATGCTGCTGAAATTCTGCTGCTTTATCACATGACAATGGACCCCTGAATATAAACTATCTTCTGTGATGTGTATGTATCCACATACATATACAATGCAATTGGGATGTTTCTTTCAGGGGAGGGTGGATAAAAGGAAGCTGGACTTGATCAGCGCACACTATGTTATTTTATGAGTTATGATGTATTATATACAATTATTTATACTACAAATACGATATAAAATGATGCACTTGTTTATTTCATATCCTGGTCTAGCCCTAACATTTTCAGGGCCCTGAACAAGAGGAGAAATGGAGGTCCTGATATTATATGTCTAAGTATTTAGAAGGTATAAGTCAAACTAACAACTGTTTAATCAAATACATCACATTCCTTCACCTTGACATACACCTTTGTCATGACCTGGAAGGCCCAGCTCAGCCTGGAATTCTCAGATACTCTGAGCAGTGTGCTGGAATGTGGCAAGCTGTCCCTGGCCGCTCCCTCTCTGTTACCAAGGCTGGTTCCAGCTTCTATAGTAGGAACTTCACTTGTGCACACAGAGCTTGTACATCCAGGCTCTATCCCCAGCCCCCAAAATAGCCACTTCCTAGTACACACTGGTGGACACTGGCCATCATAAATGAAGGTGCCCGAAAAGGGTCTGGGAGCAAGTAAGGCAGTCTAAGCAAGAGACTTCAGGGCCCTGGTATGTGAGAATATGCAGGATGTGTCTTCTTAACCATAGAGACTGTACTTTCTTCCTCTTGTGTGATGGACCTTTCCCTATTCACTTTGCCTCCCGTTAAAACACACAAATTAAACCCCAGCCTTCCCTGGTATCCAGCCTCGCCCTATCACCTGCTGCACCGCCAGCTAACAATAGGGAAAGAGAGGTCTAGGCTCTCTCCACCTCCATCTCCACTTCCCAGTCCCTCCCCAACCCTTCTAGTCTGCCTTCTGGCCTTCCTTCCCTGAAGGCCCCCAAACACCTTTTTCTCCAGTCATCAAGAGCCTGTCTACCACTTCTCAGCCCTCCGGTTACTTGGTCTCCCTGCAGCATTTGGCTCAGAGAGCCACTACCTGCTCTGGGCACTCCTTCCTCAAGGTGTGAATGACCAGCTGATCAGCTACCCAAGATCTCCTGGCTATCTTCCTCTGGGCCTCTGAGGCAATGCTGGCGTCCAGGCCTCCTGTGAAATAAGATGAGTCTGTGCAACTCACTTTGCCAGCAAACTGGGAGACAGAAACCTTAAGTGCCTGCCTGGCTTACCCATGTTCCCTTCCTTGCCAGGTGATTGTGGAAGCTACTTAAGGATGGAGCTTCCTCCACCCAAGTCCAGAGGGACCCTGAGAAACAGAGTCCCTGTGGACTCATGCTGGATCTGTAGAGTGAGGGAGAAAGAAACATTTGTCTTTGTAGGCCTTCAGCATGTTAGGGATATTTGTTTCTACAGCACAACCTGTTCCATACTGACTGCTGCTCTTGGTATCTACAGAGCAAAACTCACACTATGTCTTTGCCTCCTGCTCTTCTTTCAGTGCCCTGCCGTTCAGTCCCTTTTGCTGCCTTGTCTCCCTCTATTCGCTGTTCCCCAGCCTCCTTCCTTTCCTATCCCCTTCTTTCCGCAACTTCCTCTCCTCTGCTCTCCCTTCTCCCACTGTCTCCCTATGGAGTCTGCAGTCCACAGCACAAGTGGCTTGCAGATTCCCACCGGATCGCACTGCAGATCCCATCCCACTGGATGCTTCCTCTGGGTCAGCAGAGGCTCCTCAGACCCAGCTGATGCTAACTCAGATCTTGTTTCCCTCCCAGTTTGGCTTCCTCCCAGGGTTGCCATCTCCCCCACCACTCAGCAGTGCAAGCTAGAAGCAGAAGGATACTCAGGAGCAGTCTTAAATTGTCATGAACATGTTAAGGGCAATTCTGGTGAGGCATGAGGAAAGAAGAGTGGTAGGAAAAGTCCGAATATCCTCAGTGATTACTTGAGTGGCTATAACCAGAATACCAGCAGAAATATAAAGGCTGTTTTGATGAGGTTTCAAGAGGAAATGAAGTACAAGGTATTGGAAAGTAGAGTGAAGGACATCTTTGATGTAAAGTTGCAAAGAACTTGACACAATTGTGTCCACGTCCTCGGACTTTGCAGAAGGACAATGAACTAGAATTCTGCCCAAATCTAAGCAGCAATGTGTTTATAATGCTTCTTGGACTCTTTTGGCTGATTACAATAAAATAGAAGAGAGAGCTGCTTTAAACATGGAATTTAAGGGCTGGGGATTTAGCTCAGTGGTTAGAGTGCTTGCCTAGCAAGCACAAGGCCCTGAGTTCAATCCCCGGCACCAAAAAACAAACAAACAAAACATGGAATTTATAGTGAAAACAGAAGCAGAATAAGATTTGGCAAATTTTAAACCTGACCATATAAAGAGGAATGGAGGAAAAAAAAAAAAAGCATGCTTAGAAGAGCTGGGTGTGGTGGCACAGGGCTGTGGTATGATCCCAGCACTCTGGGAAGCAGGGGCAGGAGGATCACAAATTCCAGCCCAGCCTGGGTAATTTAGCAATTTTGTGAGACCCAGTCTCCAAATTAAAAAAAAAAAAAAAAAGAGTTGAGGATTTACCTCAGCAGTAGAGCACTTGCCTGAGTTTGATCCCTAGCACTCTCACCCCGAATAAAAATAGAAATAAAAATAAAAAAGAGCCGGGAAGGTAGCTCTGTGCAAAGGCCCTGTTTTCAATCCCCAGTTCCACCAAAACAAAACAAAATAAAACATGTTTGAGAGAGAATAAGAAGGGTGTGGCCAAGGGACCTTGGCTAGAGAGACTGCTAGGAACAGAAGACCTGGCTTCTGTCCCTCAGGACAGTGGAAGAGTTCAGAGATTTCCTGGCAAGCCGAGACCCCTGAGGGCAGGGATTCCAGAGCGGGGCCTGTGCTGCCTGGGGACTCTGATCCCCGCATTCCAAGGCGGGCTCCTGGAACTACGCAGTCCTGGCTCCAGTGAGCTCAATCAGGTGTATGTCACAGCTCTGGACGCACATCTGCGAGGAGCGATTCCCTAGGTGTCCCGAGTGCACACGCCAGGGCCACGTGACCTCCACACTGCTTTCCAGGCTGTGTAGAGCCGGGGCAGGAGAGCTACCTCAGAGAGTCACCCCTAGGCGGTGCCTCGTGGAGCTGTGGGAGCGAGGCCACAGAACTTCAGAGTTTCCCAAGTGCGGCTCCAGCCTGGGAGAAGGAAACCTGTTGGAGCTGCTGGAGGGACTGATCCCAGCAAAGCCACAGAGATGCGGCTGCCTCAGGCCTTGGGGGTTCAACCCCCAACACAGTGTGGTGTTAAAGATTATTCTCCCTCTTCAAAACTCAATGTTTGGATTTTTTTTTTTTTTTTGAGGAGGTTCTGGGGATCAATGTTAGCCAGGTGTGGTGGCACATGCCTGTAATCCCTGCACTCTGGGTGGCTGAGGCAGGAGGATCCCAAGTTCAAGCCCAGCTTGGGCAGTTTAGCCACTTAGTGAGACCTTGTCTCAAAATTTTAAAAATAAGTAAATGAATAAAAAGGGCTAGGGATGTAGCTCAATGCAAAGGCCCTGGATTAAATCCCTGGTACCAGGGGTAAGGGTTTTGTGGGGGCTCAATGCTGTTTTCCCTGTTAGATTTTAGATTTTTTTTTTTTTAATTTTGGATTTAAGACCACTAATCACTTTCTTCTTACCTATTTCTTCCTTTTCGAATGGGAAATGTCTAATCTATTCTTGTCCCATTACTGTATTTTTAAAAACAATTTTATTGAGAGATAATATCTATATCACACAATTCACCTATTTAAAGTATACAATCCAATTGTTTTTAATTTGTCCAAGAGTTGTACAACCACTATCACAATCGATTTTATATCCATCATGTTATTCTGGATATAAGAATTTTGCAGGCTCACAACTAAAGAACAATTAGCCTCAGGATAAATCACATGCCTTGAGACTCTCTCTCTCGCTCTCTCTCTCTCTTTCTCTCTCTCTCTCTGTCTCTCTCTCTGTTTTTCTCTCTTTCCTTGTACTAAACCACATACCCAGCCCGTTTATACTAAGTCACATATCCAGCCCATTTTTAAAATTTTTTATTTTGAGACTGGCTCTCATAAGTTTCTAAATTGCCCAGGCTGGGTTCAAATTCGTTGGCGTACTGGGAGTAGAGGCATGGGTTGCTGTGCCTAGCTCACCCATACCTTTTTACTTATTTATCTATTTGTTTATTTGTTTATTTATTTTTCAGCGTCTGGCTATGTAGTTCAGACTGACCTTGAACTCACTATGTAGCCCAGGCTGGTCTCAAACTCATGGCGATCCTCCTGCCTCAGCCACCTAAGTGTGCCATCATGCCTGGCGGAAACCATCCACTTTTGTACCACCCACCTACCAATCCTACACCTGTGTGAGGCAAGCCCTAGCTTTCTCTTTATTCTCTAGCATGTCAGATCCCCCCCGCTGCCCCCTGCCATACAGCCGACTAGCTGAGTTGAGGGAGAGGCCTTGGGTCAGTGGAGGTGGGTCACAAGGGAGTCTAGCTCCAGGTTTATGAATCTCCCCTGTGACCTCCCACGCTGCTCATATTGGATCCCAGGTGCGCCCCTTCTGTCTTATGATGGATGTTGCTGTGTCCATTTGACCTCTGAACATGGTGGCTCTGGTGGGACCCAGATCAGGATGGAGAGTTATGGCCCCATTTTCACTTGGTCTTTTCAATCAGGTATTCTACACCAGGGTCCAGAGTGTGCCAGGACCTGCTTTCCAAAGGTTCATCGTTCTCCACACTGGAGTATCCTGTGACAGAGCTTCAAGGGTCTGTGTTGTAATTCTCCCTTTGAGTCTTGCCCAAAATGCATTCCCCAGTACTGATCCCTCTGATCCCACAGGGACCTGTGGGTCTTACTGCCCGGGAGCCAGGACCTCTGGCACTCTGGCACTGCTCTGCACCGACTCGAAGCTGGCAGCTTGTTCTGCACTCCGGAATGTGGTCTGTGTTAGTTTCACATTGCATGATGCCTTTAAAACCTGAAGAGTCCTATAAGACTGGGCCTCTCTCTTCAAGTTAGGAGCTGGAAGATGCTGTTACTTGTCCTTTATTTTGCACGTTTTGGCATGTCCCAGACTAATGGAGCACTTAATATTGGTACTGATGTGACAGGCCTCTGAAACTTCCCTGGGCTTGTCTCCCGCCTTCTGGAGTGCGTGGGTCTTACTGAGGCCCACAGAGCACGAGCTGTCTCTTGATTGTTCATTCGGACGAACACGCGGTCATTGATAGGCCAGATGAACACAATGTTCTGCGGGATGTCCAGCCAGTCAGGTCTTTTTGGACTGTACTTGCACACAGGGCTGAAGAGTTAACATATTTCTGGGTCAAGATTATAAATGTATACTATCGTCTATTCTGGATGAATACAGACTGTTCTCTGAAGGGGAAATACCATGTACCAAGGCCACAATAACTTGATCTTTTTTGTTGTTGTGTTTTTTGCTTTTTATTAGCACATCTTTGCAGAACACAGTGATTACATTCTCTGTGAGTTGGTAGAGGTATGTAACAAATCTTACTTCTTTTCTCGTATCTGTTCCTTTCCCTCCTTTCCCTCTCCCTTCATCTCCTGCTCCCCTTTCCTTTTGCGAAATATCTATCTCCCTATTTCCTATTATCTACCTTTTATTTTGCTCTGTATTTATAGTTTGGGTTTCCCATATAAGAGAAACCATGCAACATTTAAGCGTGTGTGTGATTTATCTCACTTCCCATTATGGTCTCAAGGAGGCCATGATAACTTGTGCAAACAAGGAGACTGTATTTGGCAAGCAGTTTTACTTTGGATTACTTAGCTGAGTTTTCAGGAGTTCACTGTTAGTGTTCAGGTTCTGTCTGTTTTGTGAAGACCCCAAACTGGTCAATTCAATGACTATATGACCACGACCCCACCTTTTATCCTTGATGTCTTGAAGGGCAGCATTAATATCTGCCATCCCATTGGTAATGCAAAAATACTTTTTATTTACTACCTTGGGAGAGGTCAGAGGGTGGTTTCAGAAGCTTCTTTTTTGCTTCCTCTACTACAGATCTCTCACTCTGAAGGCTAGAGAGTCAATGTGGTCATGACAGCTTTGAAGATGTCTATTCTGATTAGACATTTGGGCCAATGAGCGAACCGATGGCTTACACCACATTCATTATCTGGCTCTGTGCGCCCCACTCTAATGGAGTCTCCAGGTCACATCAGGTGTCACACTAGCTAAATCAACTTTGACCCTGTCCAACAATCCTAGGCTTATTTAAGTATCCTTTTCCCCAGAGTACCTTTTGGAGAAGGTGGACTGGGGGCATTATTATTATAAATAATCGGTTTGGTGTTACTGGGTAAGAAATCATGTCGTGTGTGTGTGTGTGTGTGTGTGTGTGTGTGTGTGTGTGGTGCTGGGGATTGAAACCAGGGCCTCAGGCACATTGAGCAAGTGTTCCACCACTGAACTACACCCCTGGCCTTCACAGCTTCTTCTACTTCTTCCTCTCCTCCTCTGTCTTCTTTAAACTGGGATGATTTCCATTCTTGATTTTTTTTTTTGACTATGCAGATTGAGTAGTACAGTTGTTGGTTACCTATCCATTTTGCCCCCAGGGGAGACCTTGTGCTATTAGCCACGCCATAGCCGTCTTCAGGTCAGGCGACCTTGGCTAACACCATGACCTTGCTGTCATTACACACTTGTATCCACCACCTTCCTGGTGGCTACATATCACCACTGGATTGATGCTGTTCCGGGGCTCTCTTGCCTCATCACTCTCAGTGATCCGGGTCCCACGAGAGCCTCTCTCCGGCAGCCTGGCCTACAGGGATGAGCCTCCGCCGACCTCTCTCTGATGTCGGTGCGTCTCATGTGAGATGTTCCCTGCTGCATTGGTTAGTGGAGTTTTCGCTGGAGGGCATAGTGCTGCTGTTTATTTCCTGGTCTTGAGTGTGTCTTTGCTTCGGCACGCCCACTTCACTGAACTCCTTAATCCTCTTTTTCCACCATCAAACTCTGTAATTCTGGCATTTCTAGCTCATGTCTAGTCTACGGGCCTTTACTCTTTCCGTGCTTTTCTAGGCCATTCTAGTGGTGTTTTTGCACCATTCCTGTGGTCCCTGCCAGATGCTGAGTCCTGGGTCTCAGGAACGTATTCCCATCTGACAAACTCTCCAGTCTATCCCCACCGTAGCTGTCCCCTCTCCCAAGGACCAAGCACCTTTAGAATCCAGTTCCTGGCTCCTGCTGTACCTGTGGGTTGTGGGCCCTGAAGCTCCTGTGGGCCTACCGTTCCTCCCTTCATTATGAGGCCCAGCACCTCCCAAACCCAGTCACACTGGCTGGCCCGGTAGCCAGAGGACAAGTGGAAGCAGATCTTGAAGGGGGTGTACAGCGTCCTGCAGGACAGTAACATCGGCATTTCTTCGAGGAACGAAGGCACATTAATTCTTAATCGGGAGGAACGAGCCTTATCTGGGGGCTCACAGGCTTCAAGACAATCGGGAGAGTGAAGATTTTGTCTCATGCGCAGTGTCAGGCATGACCTCGGTGAAGGAGACTTACTTAGGTGGAGAGTTTAACTGCACTTGGAGCTTGCTAGTCTGAGGCCCTCCGCTGTCTCTGTCCACCAACTTCAGAAGAAACATCCTTGCATGCTACAGGGAGGCCTTCTGGCTTTCACACTTAGCTCTTCGCTTCTCTCAGCCTTTTGTTACTCTGTTTCAACCCTCAACCTTTTGTTATTTTTTTTCAACCATGTTCCTCAAGCTAACATAACCACCCACTGCCTTGATTTTGCTTCCCCTTGCTATTTCTCCAGGGCCTGATAGGTTGCTCCCATGGGTACATTTCCTTCCCCGGGCAAACGGCCCCAGCTCGCCAGTCTTGACAACTGCACTGTCACCTTATGACAGGGGCCGTCTTTGCTCCACCTGCCACTGTCGCCAGGCGCTGGAGAGATGGAGGGTCAAGCTCCAGCCTCCCACCCGGCATCTATTCTCTCAGACTGTGCAGGCTGGTGTCCTGGGAGCAGGACTTGACAGACATCTGCATGCGGAAGCCTGTGAGGGAGAGCTTTCGGGGTCCACATTTGTGGGATGGAGCAGAAACAGGCTGAGGAGGAAGTTGGGCTGTACACTGCATTAGTTTCTCATTGCTGCTGTAACAAATGCTCACAAACGCTGTGACTTAAAAGAGCACGCACTTTTAAAATCTCACAGGTCTGGAATTCAGAAGTGCAAAATGGGGTCTGCAGGGCTGTATTCCTTCCTGATGCTCTAGGGGAGGGTCTATCTCATAGCCACATCCAGTTTTTAGAGGCTTCCTACCTTCCTCGGGTCCTTCTACTGCATCATCCCACCTTCTCTGACTCTGATCTTCTTCCCACCCTCTTACAGGACCCTTGTGATTACATGGCACCCATCTAGGTGATCCAGGATGATCCCTTGCCCAAGGTCTCTAATCACATTGGAGAAGCTCCTTTTGCCATGTGGGGTCACAAATCAGACTGTAGATATTTCGTGCGTACGTGTGTGAGGGTTGCTTTATTCTGTCAGTCTCCATGGAGCTTTCAGTTGAATGTGCACAGAGTTTTGAGGCTGGCTGATCTGAATTGCTGGGGTGAGGAAACAGCCCTCACACCTTTGTGTCGATGAGTCACCAGGCAGCGGTCTGACTTTGGGCAAGGTGCTTTTCTAGACAATCCCCAAGAGAGCTGACAACCCTCCAGTGCCTACTGGGAGAAGAAACCCTTCATGTCTGAGGGCATCTGGGTGGCCCATCTGTGACATCCATACAGCGCCCTCCTCTCATCCAGCCACCTGGTCTTTCACCCCAGGACATTTGCATGCTCTTCCCTTCTCCCACTTGTTCATCCTTCTGACCTTGGCTCCATAGACACTTCCTCCAGGAAGTCTTCCCAACTTCTCTGTCAAAGTTATTTGCATCAAAGCCAGGTGAAGGGCTACTACATTGAGGACAGTAATGTGGGGTGGGCTGGGCTTCCCGAATTCCGCAGAGGCTGAAGAGGGGAAGTGTGCACAGTGGCTCGGTCCTGGGGCCAGATGCTAGACACAGGGCCTGAGGGGTTCGTGGACACAGCAGCAGAGACGTGACCCAGCAGGACAGAGCAGGGCATCACTCACAGAGGGGCCCAGGGACAGGGGGAGAGGAGATGATGAAGAGCAGTTTGGGCGCGGTGCAGCTGCCAGTGTTTGTGGCCGAGGCTGCTGCAGGCCAGTGTCCTCTCAGGGGCGGCGGGAGCTGTCATGCCGTGTGCGAGGCTGGGGGCAGGTGAGGAATCCGCCCACCTCTCTGTGGCCCTGCGTCTGCCACCGGGTTCCGGGCTGGGAGCATGCGGATGCAGTCGGCACTCAAGTGCTCAGCACGCAGCCCGACACACGTAACAATTCTAAATGTCAGGATGTGTGTGGCCGGCTTCTGCTATGAACCGGACATTGGCGTCTCTCCAGCAGGGTCTCTGTTGAAACCCCAGCCCCCAGGATGATGGCGAGAGGAGAAAGGGGCTCTGGGAGGATTAGGTCATTAGGGTGGAGCCCTTTGGGAGTGAGATCAACATCCTTAAAAATGAGGCCCAAGGGAACACTCGCACTCTTTGTACCCTCTGAGGACACAGCAAGAAGATGACCACGCCAGCTGGGCGTGGTGGCGCACATCTAATCCCAGCATTCTGGGAGGCTGAGGCAGGAAGATCACAAGTAGGAGTGCAGCCTGGGCAACTCAGCAACTTGGTGAGAGCCCATCTCAAAAAAAAGGTCTGAGGATGTAACTCAGTGTGAAGGCCCTGGGTTCAATCCCCAGTACCACACACACATGCACACACATGCACACACGCATGCACATAGGATGGCCATAAACCAGGACCTCACTGACACTAGATCTGCTGGCACTTTGATCTCGGACTCCAGAGCTTCGTGAAGTGATTTGCTGTTTGAGGTGCCAGGTCTACGGCCCTTTAGCCAAGGCAGCCAGGGATGGACTACAGTGGACCACCAGCTTCATTTCGGATCCTCTCGGATATGGAAATTTACTCCCCTTCTCAAAGCCCTTTGGTGGCTCCCACTGTTCTCAGCACAAAATCCAATCGTCTTATCTTGCCCTATGAAGTTATACTTTCCTGCTCACATGTTTCAGGATGCACACAGCGGCTCTCATGGGGCTTGTGCTCGCTGCTCCCGAGTCTCCCCACCAGGATGGTCCTGATTCATGTCCTCACACCCAGCATTTTGCTGTGTCATGTCCTGTCCAGAAGACCCAGTCACTGTACTCCTCAGGTCAGGGCCCCCCAGCCCCACCCCAACCCTGCCTCTCGGTTACACGTCACTTCCTGGCTCACTCCTGGCTGACTCCCTTGCGCCCAGCAACCACAACTGCACGTCCATAGAGACCCAACCTCTGAAAAATGATGGCGAGCCCTTGTCCCCGTGTCATTAATTCTCCCATGACCGAGGCCTTTCCCCCAGGGTGGGCGCGGGGCCAGGGTGACGGATTGCACCTGCTCAGCCTCTTGAGGACTTTGGCTGGTGGGAGCCATCGACAGCGTCTCCCGAGTGAAATGCCACGTGGAGATTAATGAGCCCCGAGCCGCGGCTCGGGGTGCGCCTGGCCTGAGCGCAGCCGGGGCCTGGACCTGTGGGGCGCCAGGTCCCCCCCACTGCCCTGCTTGGCTGGCCTCTCGCAGCAGCAGAGCTGCGCGCACGTTCTCTGCCTCTGCTCGGGTTCCCAGAATCTCCCAGAAATGGTTGTCTCTGCTTCATGCCTGAAACCTCAAACACAAATAATTTTCAATTTGCCTGGGAGTTTCAATCGCACAATCCAATGTTAAATAATAGATTAGATGCCTCCGGGAGAGAAACAGGATTTAAGAAGAAGAAATAAATAAAAAGAAAAGTAAAATTCAGCCTATGGGTTTGGAGAATAAGCAGGCAGCTTCTCGTCCTGGCCCAGATTCACCGGCCCCGTCCCGTCCTCCTGGGACAGGACAGCAGGTCTCAGAGGCCCTGGGCCTTCCCGTCCACCCCGCTCGGCCTCCCCACCAGAAGGCTCCTGGCATTAGCAGCCCTGAGCTCCACCTTGGCTGGTGGTGGGCAAATTCACTCACGCCACCCCACACCCCTGCTCCAGGCCCTGTACCCCAAGGACAGGCCTGACTCGGAGCCCTGGCAACCGCCGCCGCCCAGGCAGACAGGAACTGATGCACGGAATGTCGCGAGCAGCCTCCAGCCAGTCACCGACAGACGGGCGCAGATGCCAACAGGGCAGGCACAGGCAGGTGAGCAGGCAGGGTCTGACGGGGCTGGCGCAGACACTGGTATAGGACGATGGCGGCTTCCTTCACAGGGCAATGAAGAGGGGATGTGACCCGCTCGTCCTTGTATCCCAGGCTATCTCCAGCCGATGACCCTCCCTCTGCCCATCCTAACCACCCCTCCACCGGCTACAGTCTGCCTGGTCACCACGGGAGATGGCGCCACGTGCGCGGTCACAAGTCCCTCCTGTCCCTCTTGCCCTGACCATTCTTGGACTGCGGTTCTCCGTCCCCTTTTCTCCTCTATTGCCCATGCCCAGGAGGAGTCAGCTGTCACCTTTGCGACGCTGTCCCCAAGCAGCAGGACAGCACTCTGGGGACCTGGGGTCGCCATCCAAGAAACCTCAAGCGGGCACTGGCCGGCGCCTGGAGGTGTCCCTCTGTTTCCAGGCGGAGCGTGGCTTTCCCTTGCTGCGGTGATCAGTGAATTTATAATCTGCTGTCACAAAACCTTCTGCCCCATTGTGACACCAAAGAAGGCAGTAAGCATACTAAGGGGTAGGGACATGGACACCTGGCCAGACTGCTAGGCTTTGAACCCTGGAGAGTTACCTCAACAGCTGTGTGGCCTTGGACAAAGTGTTTCACCTCTCAGTGTCTCAATTGCCTTAACTGTAAAAAATGGAGCGGACCTAACTGTATTATATATACCTTTCAAGGTTGTAGCAAGGATTAAATAACATATATTATACATATATTCAGATATACAATTTAGATACATTTATACTATTTATAATTAAAATAGTTACATTTTAATTATATGATAACTTATGTTAAAATAGTCCTACATTATTTAGATTTAAAATTTAGATATATATTTGGATATTATATAATAATATGCAATATATAAAGAGTATTTTATATATACTGTAGATATAGGGAACAGTGGCCTGTGTGAGGGTGACAGCCCTGGAGAGAGAGCAAGAAGGAACCTGGGTTTGGGGGACCCTTAGGAGGCTGGGCGCAGGGGAGGAGCACAGGGTTGGTGCGGGTGTGGAGCACCTGGGAGAGGAGTGGCTGGGGTGGGGTGTGCTCTGCAGGTGGGATGGGAAGGTTGAGGTGCCCCCCAGATGCCTGGCTCGTGGGGTGGCTAGCAGAGGGGCAAACCTGGGAGTGTAGCATGGTGTGTAGTGAGCTCCCCCGGGGGGCTGCAGGGAGGGTGTGGGGTGGAGGGCTGTGGGATCCAGAACAAGGGGCAGCTGAAGATGCCTTATCAGCCTGCGGGTGGACAGCATCAGCACATGCAAGGGAGACCATGGTGGTGGGGGGTCCCCAGAGTGAAAGGAGGCAGAGGAGCAAGGCAGCAGGGTGTTTGTTGGAAGGAGAGAACAGAAACTAGGTAAGTGCTGGGGCTGGTGGTTTTTTTTTTTTTTGAGACAGGGTCTCACCGTATAGTTCATGCCTGCCTTGAACTCACTATGTAGCCCAGGCTGGCCTCAAACTTGCAGTGATCCTCCTGCCTCAGCCTCCCAAGTGCTGGGATTACAGGTGTGCGGCCACACGCCCGACCAGGGAGCGTTTTGCTATGGGAGTTAAACCCAGGGCCTTCCCAGGGAGCTACGCTGTCTCTAGTCCTCTTTTCACTTACTTATTTACAGACAGGGGTTTGCTAAGTTGCTACACTGCCCAGGCTAGGCTTAAACTTCTGATCCTCCTGCTTCAGGCTCCCAGAGTCCTGGGATTGCAAGCATGCACCCCCACACCTGGCTGGCTTTTTTGTTTTACAAGGTGATTCTAATTTGTTTCCTGCTGATGGGAAAGCGGAGGAGCCTGGGGCATGTGCCTGATGCTTCTTCCAGGAGAAGACAGAGACTGGGGTCCAGAACACAAGTGTGTGTGTGTGTGTGTGTGTGTGTGTGTGTGTGTGTGTCCATGTTCATCTGGTTCTGTGTAGCTTCATGAGTGTGCGTGTGTGTGTCCGTGTGTCTTGTGTGTGTTGATGTGTGACTCTGTGTCTGCGTACCTGTACCCAGGCATCTGCATGCATTTATGTGTGTTGTGGGTGAGGTCAGAGGAAGCCTGGCGGGCGGGGAATACGCTCAGTGGGTGATGCTGCCCCTGTCCCAGGCCCACGTCAGGGTGAGGGGTGCAGGGTGCTGGCAAGTCCGGTATTAGGATAAGAGGTTCCCTTTGAGCTGGTAGGCTCGGGAGCAACTTCTGGGGTCTGACCAGAGGCCCTGGAGAGGCCACATTCGAGGGCTCCACGGCAGGGCGGCTGGGAATACCGTGGGAGGATGCACCATCCACCCAGAGCTGCGCACAGCCGGAGTATTGCCGCCACCTCGTGGCCGAGCCAGGGATTGCGGGCCCTACTCAGGAGCAAGGACTTAGTCCCACCTGGTGGCCGCAGGGGGACTCTGCGCCTGCGGAGACCTCAGGCACCCTGAGAGGAGGTGGGTGGGCCCAAGGGCGAGGGGCCCCAGCCACACCGCTCTGGATAGAGCTCCAGCTCTAGCTCCAACTCCTGAGCTCTGGCCAGGCTACTCCGTGCCTCAGTCTCGTCGTCCATAAAGCAGGGTGAGGCATGTATAAACAGGGCCGCTGGGAGAGGGCTATTAAACCATGCGCCGAGGGAGGGGCCCCTCAGCCATACGCGTCGGTCATGAGTGGTCTGATGCAGGCTGGCACATCAGGAAGTGTGGCAGGGCCCCCGAAACCCTAAAATTGGGAATGTCTCACTTCTGCCCTCTGTTCTCCACCTCTGCCCCTGCCCCAGGCTTCAAATCTTCCAGCCTGCTCTCCCTACCCGCCTCTTCCCGGGGCAGGGGAGGGGTCGGAGCCCAGCCCAGCCCCCGGGCTCCGTCTGCTGTCCTTTCACAGTTGAATCCCTTGTGCAGAGTCTGGGCGACGGGAAACTCGGGGAACTCCACCAGTCTGCTGATTCAGTGCCAGGGGACCACTGCTGGTGGCCTCCAGCAGAGCAGCCAGGCTCAGGCGCTGTCCTCTCCCCACACCCTGGGGGTGCCTGCTTGCTCCCCATCCCGGAGCCAGTGTACCCACCAGCATGTGAGTCCTCAAGGGGGGGGGCAGTTCCAGACCACTCCACTTCCTGGTCCCTGTGGGTCAACACTGAGGTTCCTGCACCTAGCTCTGGGTCCCCCTGCTTTGTGGCAGGGAGGGAAGCTGTGAGGAACCCCAGGAGGAAGTTCCTTGATTGGGCATGGGGCCTCTCACAGAGACAAGGGCTAAGGGGAGATGAGGGAAAAGGAGGGGAGGTGACACCCAGGCCTCAGTACCATGGGCTCTTCCCCGGGGGCTCCTGTCCCCAGAGAAGCTGCTAACTCCAGGGTAAAGCTGGCAGGCAGGCCTACCTGCTGGCGAGTGGGGCGAAGGTGCTGGAGGACTCTGTCCTGGGCCCCTCCAGCAGGCCCTGTAGGGGCAATCAAGCCACGTGGAAAGAATGGGGAGGAGGCAGGGTGGCCTGTCCCAGAGGCCAGGGTGGCCTGACTCACACCTGTCCATCCATCTGGATCTTGCATCTCATCCTCCCCTGAGACTCAAGGCCCTTGGAGCTCTCAGGCCTAGGACAGGCCAGACCCTAGACTGTGGGACGTCTGTTCTCTCCACCAGCCAGAGAGGAGGACCCACATCCAGGGAGGCCGTAGCCACTTAAGCACAAAGACCTGGTGGGAACTTCAGTGGGGGTTGCCTCAAGGAGGGCCGATTGGGGGACCAAGTTTTGAGTAGTTATTCTTTTTTGTTTGTTTGTTTGTTTGTTTTTGAGGCAGAGTGTGGCTGTGTGGTTCAGGCTGGCTTGAATGAACTATGTAGCTCAGGCCAGCCTTGAGCGCTCAGCGATCCTCCTGCCTCAGCCTCCCGAGTGCTAGGATTACCAGTGTGTGCACCACACCTGGCTGGTGTGGGCAGTTATTCTCCCAAAGTGATGGGTCTTCTTGACCCCTGGAACCTGCCTGTGGACCCTTCCTGAGTCTGTAACCAAATGGCCCCTCCAGATTATACCTCAACAGGGTGAGCAAACGGGACAGGGAAGAGCAGGGAAGAATGAAGAGTAGGGTAGGGGAGAGTGACACACCAGATTGTCCCAGAGGGGAGGGAGGATCCAGGCTGCCACAGTCACATGTTTCTGGGCTCACACATGTACACACATCTCTCACCAAAACAGCGATACTTGTATAGACGCACACATGTACACATTCACATATACATTCGCTCATGTGCTCACACCCACCTACCCCCATAGCACAGACCCAGTTCCCCTTCCTCCACCCTGATACACACACACACACACACACACACCCCCTTGCGTCAGGGGTCCAGTGTGCCTCCCTCACCCCTGTGAGGCTCCAGCTGGGCTTGGGGCTAGAGCTGCATCTGATGCCACCTGGGTGAATTCCAGGCGTGGCTTCAGGGCTGGGCCTTTGGCCTTCATGCTGGGAGGCCACCAAGGGCTGACTGTGGTCACTGCCTGGACCCTGTCTGTGGTCATCATGACCCAGGAAGAAAGCCCTTAGATGGATGTGTCAAGTGTGTGCATCCATCCAGAGCAGGCTATCCTGAGAGGTGACGCAGTGAGGATGTCTTATCCTGATGCCCCACATGCACACGCATGTGTACATTCACACACTCACACTGTGAGGCTGCCCCACTGCAATCCTGATTGTCTCTAAGAAGCAGCATGGGGAAGAGGCACCCTGCAGGCTGCCCCAGCTGGGCCCCCAGGTGCCCTCTGCAGAGCGGATGACGTGTGACGCTCTGCCTCAGGCTTCGTCGAACGCAGCCATGACCAGGGATGCTTTTTCTGCATGAATTCGGTCTCACTTTGTGAGTGCCAGATCCCAGGGCAGCTGTTTCTGGGCCACAGTCAGCCAGACCCCTCCTAGCCTCTTCTCACATGGGCCTGGCCCTTCACAGATTGGTCTCCTTGGTTTCCTGAGCCGCTGGGCATCTGCCTTTCCACATTCTGGGGGTGAACTCAGGGAGAGGCCTCACCTCTGCTCAGGGCTCCTGGAAGAAGGTGGCCCCGAGGAGGCAGGAGGCAGCCTCAGAGCCCTGTCCCACCCGTGCAAGGTTCCAGAGCCCATGGGGAGGCAGACGGAGATGGAGCAGCCCCCACCGGTGTGAGCCCGGCTCATTCTGGGAGCACTGTGGTCTCCTCTTGGGCGTCCAGTGGGATCTCCCTAGGTCAGTGTGAGCAGACTGAGCACGTGCTCCTGAGAAGGACCCCAGAAAGACCCCCAGAAAGACTGAGAAGGCAGGCAGAGACTCCAGGCAGACAGCCAGACGGAGCCCCACAGTCGGGCAAAACTTCCCTGGGGTTGCAAACAAAATCCACGCACAGCCGTGGTCACATCCATACTTTAAATTCCAACGGGTTGGGGATTTAGCTCAAGTGGTAGAGTGCTAACCTAGCAAGCCCAAGGCCCTGAGCGTGATCCCCAGCACCTCCCTCCCCCAATTACAACTGACCTTTCAGCATCAAAATGGCTTTTGATAAATTCAGCCATGTGTGGTGTGAATGCGTGTGGGTCCGGAGAAGGAATTTCCTCTACTTCTTCCCTACTCCCAGAGCTTTCGTCGAAGGGGCGATCCTGCAGCCCTGACGTGGTCTTGTCAGGTGAATGGAGCCTGGGTCGCAGTCAAGGTCAGAGCACAACTCCAGGCCAAAGCCCTGCTTAGCTCAGAGGCTCAGCCTCGCTCCCTGCCTGAGGCCTGTGCGCAGTGCCCGGGGGCAGCCCCAGCCGGCAGCTTGCTGAGAGCTCGCCCCTTTCCAGCAGTCCTCATGGCGGCGCTGCACGGTGACAAGAACAGGAGCCCCCACCCTGGGGATCCCCGTGGCAGGACCTGCGGGTGCCCGGCTCAGGCTGTCCTGAGAGGCACAAGTTCTGGGACAAGGTCCGCGAGTTTCCACACCACCACACAAGTAGGCAGGGCTGCTCTGAAAACCCTGTGCTTTATTCGGAGCCTCCCCCCAGGTCATAGAAAAGCTGCAAACCGCATGGTTTGTACAAGGCAAAGGCTACGGGACTGCAAGACATCCCTTACCGCTGGGGCCCGCGTCCCGGGGCCCTCGGGCTCCCCTGGTCTTAGCGGAGCTCCTGGAGCGTCCAAGTCCTCACACCGCCCTCGGCCAGGGAGTGAGGAGGTGGGCACGGGCCAAAGGCCAGGCTCCCCATCCAGGGCCTGCCGCGCCCCACAACCGCGGCTCCCCACATCCTCTGAGCCCTGTTGGCCTGGGCACGTCTCAGCTCCGGGATGAGGAGCCCCGGAGAGAAAGACGTTCTTCCTTCTCTCGCCCCGCCCCTCAGTACAGGTCCGCAAAGGGCTTGGAGTAGTTGAACATTAGGTAGTCCATGTAGTAGAAGTCGTAGGCGCGCTGCCGCTGCGGGGCCGAGAGCTGCGCGAAGTACTGGCGGGTGACCCTCGAGGTCGTGCGCGCCTCCTGCGAGTGCCGGTCCTTGAACCGCGGGAAGGTCAGGTTGCGCGGCGCCCGGATGAGGCGCAGGAAGAAGTTGGCGTCGTCCTCCATGCTCTCGAACTTGCCCACGAAGTCGTAGTCGATGAGACAGGGGCTGCACAGCCGGCTGACGTGGTCCCAGTGGATGTCCAAGCCCACCGGCCGGTGCACGTCCAGCAGATACTGCACGAACTCGGGGAAGCGCACGCCCGAGCCCGTCCGCAGCGCCTCCCGTGAGGCGTTCGCCCGGTACCGGGCCAGGATGGCCTTGCCAAAGACGGGGTGGTAGTAGCTGTTCGGGTGCTCGAACTTGTCGCGGAAAGCCGAGACCAGCCTCTCGAAGGGCTCGCGCACGAAGAGCAACTTGGTGTAGGTGCCCAGGCGGTGCAGGATGCCCTGGCGGTCGAAGGTGTCCAGCCGCTTGAGGGCGCTGCCGTAGTGGACCGTGTTGTGCTGGATGTCGGCGGTGGACGAGGCCAGCCCGGCCAGCACCATGAGCACCCGCTTCCAGTTGGAGCAGCCCGCCTTGGGCACTTCGCAGTAGAGCACGCGGTGGCGGTCCTCCACGAAGATGCGCGACACGTGGCGGGGCGTGACGGCCCTGCGGCTGCTGCTCGCGCGGTACTTGGCACAGACCTCCCGCATCAGCCGCTTGCGCTCCTGCTGACTCTGGTGCAGGCTGAGCCAGTGGCTGTCCAGGGTCCGGGGTCCTGGGCGGACAAAGGTCTCCGACGAGCCGTTGGCCACCACGGCCGCTGCAGCTGGCATCTTTTTGATTAGCAGCCGCCGGCGTCGCTGCCGGAGTCGCAGACGGGCCCCGCTCTTTGGATGGAGTTGAGGCTGGTCAGGCATCCGCACGCTGAGATCTCTCAGGGCCTGGCTGGATAAATCTCGTGGGACCCTCTCTGTGGCTACCTTCACATCGCCATCCTGGAAACTACCTGGTTGGAAGTCCTGGAACAAGAAGGGAGATGGTCACCGAGGTGGACAGGGCAGCTGGGCACAGAGGGCCAAACAAATCAGACTGTCACCAGGACTGGGGTGATTTCTGCGCTCTCTGCAACTTGAGTTTTTCTTGGGATGAAGGAAAAAGACTGATCCCGCAGGTGTGACACCCCCCCACCCCTCCAGTCTGAGTCTTGGGCCTGAAAGTGCTATTCCAGCCACAAGATGGCGCGCTCCTCCCAGGAGCCTGGCCAGCGTGGGCGGTGCAAGCCAGTGGCCTGAAGGAAGCTGGCTCAGATTTACCGTGTCTATTAGCACAGTCCAAAGGAGCCATCTAACAGGAAAGGGAAATTCATGGATCCAAAGCCCTGGGCTCTGTTCACAAGGCTCCTGGAAAGGACTGGACACATTTTTCTTTTTAAAAATGGAGTCAACGCGAGCGCCAAATTTTCTTCCCTGCCCTCCCTAGGCTGTGTGTGCTAAGATTTATCTGACTCTCAGAACTTACCTTGTGGGGCTGCTGTGGCCTGATGTTGAACTTTATTCCTAAAAAGCAAACAGGAAAGGACAGGATTAGCAGCAGAAGTACTGGATGGCTCCCAAGGATCCGCTTACAGGCTCTTGCCCAGTGGACACGCAGGCTGGAGGGAGCTTGGGGTAGGCTCTGGGGAAAGGCAACTCAGGGGCCCTTCGATCCCCTAGCCCCGTGGAAAATGAGGTTGCCAGAAAGATGTGGCTCCACCGGCTCCAAGCTGGTGCTAACTTCTCAGCATCTCACACCTGGTATGACTTGGCAGTTCTGGATGGGTGCCCTGTCCACGTGTACCACACACCTGCACAGTGGAAAAATTGGGGTTCTCAGATCATCCGCCCCTCACCCCATCCTGCCATCAAGTCACAGGGAAAGAATCCTTCTGAAGGCTTTGTCTCTCCTTTTGGCACATCCTGTCAGCTGTGTCCTGGTTGTAGTGGATGTGGATTCTGTGTACTTGGAACATGACACATTTGCATCCAACCCCTTGAGGTGACCATCTGGTTGGAGAGAGGACACTGCTTCATACTCTGGTTTGTTGGGGAAGATGGGAGACTTCTCTCGGCAAGGGCTATGCAGGAGCCTGGTCTTCTTTTCTAAGCATCTGCCTGGCCCACTGAGGCATCAGACTCCTTCTGCTCTTGTGCCACGTGAATAGTCATTTGTGTTCCGAGGTGTTGCCAAAAGTCACAATCAGAAGCAGCCACCCCTTAAAGAAGCTAGAACTTCTAGCCAGCACAGAGGGGCACCGTGCCCAGCCACACCTGACTGGGTCCCGGCTGCTGCCCAGGACAGGGAGGGGGACCATTCTGATGGCGCAGCACTTCCATTACTGTTTCTGTAACTGGGCTGGAGTCCAGGGGCTGGAGTCCAGTGGCTGGAGCCCAGCTGGCAAGGGGACATCAGGTCTTCCCTGCCCTGAGCCTGCGTGACTCCTCCACATGGTCCAGATTTACAGAGTCTGCAGTGCTGTGACTTTGACCCCATGTTGACCAGCCTGGGGCTGTGCCCATGCCCCTCCTTCAGTTATTAACAAGCAAGGAGGGAGGACAAAGTTCACCTCTGGGATGGAAGGTTGATATCCCCTCAGTGTTCTAGAATCTTCTTCAAATTTTCAGAGGTGGAAACAAAGGTAGAACTTGGACACGCTGCCTGCATTTCTTTCACCCTGTAATGAGGATTGAACCTAGGGCCTCTGCACCAAACCACATCACCAGCCTTCATTCATTCATTCATTCAATCATTCATACATAAAGGGGTCTCAATATAGTCACTAAGTTGTCCATCCTGGGCTCGAACTTGTGATCTTCCTGTTTCTGCCTCCCAGAGGGCTGGGATTACAGATGTGTATGTATTACCATGCCAGGCATGCTAACCTATTTCTTCTGCTGATTCCTTTGGGCTGGGAGGGGTGTGTCCTTCGCTGGGGAAAGATCTGTATGCCCTCCTTTCTGGGCATTCCTGTGTGGGGTGTGTGTGTGTTGAAACATTTGTAAACAGCAGGCCTTTTAGTGTCTTCCAGAGGCTGAAGGGAAGCTTCATGTGGAACTGGGGTGAGAGTGGGTGTCCGGTCTGAGAGGATCCTTTCAGACTTAAGTCCTATGTCAGTGTCCCCCTCTCAGTCCCACGGCCAATTTGCTTCCTTACCAGGCACCCCTCTTCCTTTCCACATCCCGTCTTCTCTGCAGATGCCTCCAGCATGAATTTCTGGAGCTGCTTCTCCCCGGCAGGTGGGGGTTCTCTCCTGCAGCCAGCAGTGATAGATCTCCTCACCAGAAGGGACTTGCAGCAGCCACTCAGTTTTCTTCTACACCACCAGGTTTCCTTAATTATTTTCTTCTGGTGATGGCAGCTGGCTCCACTAAATCATCTCTCCTCCTCAGAGTCTCAGATATGGGAATTTACTCTGCTTGTCACTCCTGTCAACGTGTCAAGGTGTGATGGCACTTATTTATATTCCTTTTCTGGAGCAAATGAGTCATGCTAGATTTGGCCAGGAATGGAGGTGAGGTGCCACTTCCAAAGACAGCCTGCCAGCCAGAGGAGTGGACTGGAGACATGCTCATCAAGGTCATAGCTCCTCTGGCTTTGGGTCCTGTTCTAGTTCATCTGTGTGGATAGACACATGGATGCTGTGTCCTGGACTTCCAGACTCGGAGTCTGAAGTAGTGTCCATAGTTGGCCTTCTCTGAGGCTGGCCAGCTTGAAAGAGCCCTTGGCACATGCTGGAGGGAATGTTCCTGGCAAGGGTGAGTGAGTCTTCTGACCTTTTGTCCACATTTGCCCAGAAAGCTAACTCGGCTGCAGTTAGCCCCTCTGAAGAATCGTCTTTGTAGACAATTACAGATAACTAGAACAGATCTTATGTGGAGCCTGTGAGTGGGCCATAAGCATTTTGTTCCCAACCCTTAAACTTAGGCCGGATTATTAGGCAAAGATGAACTCTGTCCCCCACACAGCCACTTTTGAATAAAAACAGAAACTTGACAAGGACTTTCTCCCCTGCCAAGGGTTCTGTGTCCCCACTTTTTCTACAGAAAAAGCTGTTTTGTCCATGCAGTTCTCAGGTAATGACCGAGGAAAAGGCCTCTCCCGTTCTAGGCAGGTGGAAGCCAGGAACCTGCGTGTGCTGAGGTTGACGTCTGTGCGTATCCAGCCAGCACGGCTTCAGGACCCTGGACAGCACCCGGACGGCCTTGGGAAGGGTTGTGGAGGTTCCTGTCTCTGCTACACCACTGAGGACCAGCACCGGCGCTGAGGAAGACTTGGGGTAGGGGGCTCTGCCCTCAATATAATCACCACCAACATTTCCCAAGTCCCTAAATAAACACAAAGTCTAGATAAAAACAGAGAACTTGCTGAGCAACACAAGCCACAACCTCCAGCCTCCTCTCCATGCAATACCACCATGCTGCCGTGGGCCCGCCCATCTCCCCCCCCCACACCCCAGGGGCAGGAGAGGCCCAAGGCCAGCCAACACCAGCTCCTCTCTCAGTGTCTGGGTCGTCTGTCCCCTCCTCTCAATACAACGTCAAAAATCTGCAAGGGAGATCTATCCCCCTGCACGGGAAGAAATAAACAAACACTTTCTCTTTCTGGACAGATGACATTCGTAGGGTGGCTGGAACACAGACAACATGATAAGAGTGAGTACTGGTGAGAATAAACAAGGTGTGAGTTATGGGGACTGCCAAATGCCTCTGCACTCTGAACTCTTCATGGGCTGAAGGTTTTCTTCTTGGTGTCTGACTGAAAAGCTTCCTGGGTACCTGCTAAGAGAGAGGAAGGCTGATGGAGCTGTGCAAAGCCAGTTTCTTAATAAGCAGTGTGTGCAGTCCTGGTCTGGGGCAGGATTGGGGAAGAGGCTTCACCAGAATGTGGGCTACTGGGGCGAAGAGTCCCTTGCTTACTCCTTCCTCTCTGGAGACAGAGGGAGACTGGGGTGGCATTTTTGATCCAGGCTTTTGGATGGGCTGTGTAGATATACAATAGGGGCAAAAGTGTCCAGACTTCACTGCATCAAAAAAGATCAAAGTGCTTCGTGCACTCTTGACCTCTCCCAGCCCCAGGGGGATCATACTTGAGGAGGGTGACAGCTGCTCTGAGTACTGGAACCCCAGTCCCAGGCCCTGACGGGCAATAGTGAGAGGTCCTGTCCCCTGGATGCTATGGCCTGGGTGAGGCAAAGCCAACTGCGAGGCATCAGACCCACAGAGGGGCAGGAACTGGAGGAAACTGCAGGGCCAGGAGAGGGTGTGGGTGGGTGCCAGCCCCAAGTGCCTGCCTACGTGGAGTTTGACTGCTGCTTCTTGAGTCTCCTGAAGTTTCCTGATTGAGCTGTTTCCTTGGCCACTTTTCCATGTCCTGGATCTTCAGGTGGTTGAGCCTATGTGGCTGGATGCCTCACATGTGTACTGTCCTTCACATATCCACCTAAGGGACTTAGTCTCCTTCGCCTGGCTGAGGCTGACCTCAGACACTGACGGCCAGGTTGTGGCTGCAGCTCGATTCTCCCCCAAAGTGTGCACGATCCTGATTCCAAGTCTTGGCCCCACCCCAGATCCCTGGCAGTGCAGGGCTGGGATGCAATGCTGGTGCCCAGGCAGCAGAAGTGTCAGCAACGGCTCCGCTGTTTCCACTTTTTGGACCTGACATGAGCGTGAGGAAGGCCTCTGAGTCACCAGGCAGCCCTGCACAGTGGCTAGAGCATGTGACCTCACGAAGCAGGCCGAGCAGAAAAGGCAGCCAGGTGGGCACGCTGCCCGCTGGGCTTAGGGGACAAGCCCTGAGAGCACTGCCAGCCCCCACTACCCAGGAAATACGGAAGGCTTCAGAACAGGAAGTGTGTTCTTTAGGGCTCTGCAGAAAAAAACACAACCAGTAGAAGCTATGGAGAAGAAAGTAAGAGAAAGAGTGGGGCAGGGGGAAGGAAGGGAGAGGAGGAAAGACAGGAGAGGGAAGAGGGGAGATTTCAGGGCACTGGCTTCCACATCTTTGCTTGGCAGACTAAAATCTGCCGGTCAGGCCATCAGACAAGAGAACCAGAGAATTGATTTTGTAGCTCAGTATGTTTGGAGAGAGAATTCCTTCTTCATCAGGGAGCTCAATCTTTTTAAGGCCTTTAACTGGTTGGGTAAGGCCCATCCACATTATGGAGGGTTTTCTGGTGCCCTCATTGTCTACTGATTTAAATGCTGATTACATCTAAAAATACCTTCTCAACAGCATCTAGAGTGGACTTTGAGCAAACCACTGGGTCGCATGGCCCAGCCAAGATGACACATAGAGTTGACCATCACCAAGCGTGTTCATTTATCGTGGCTACTGTGACAAAGCATAACAAATAGGGTGGCTTAAAATAACAAACATGTATTCTGAAGTCTGGAAATCAGTGTATAAGCTACACTCCCTCTGAAGTCCCCAGGTGAGGATCCTTCCTGCCCATTCTAGCTCTGGGAGCCTCAGGCGCTCCTTGGCTTGTGGTGACGTGAGTTCAGTTCCTGCCTCTTTGCATGGCTGTGGTCCCTCCTGTGTGTGCCTCTTCTCCTCTTCTTAGAATCATACAAGTCATACAGAAATACAGTCACTCTGATGACCTCTTTTTACATGACTATATATACAAAGGCCTTGGAAAGTCATAATTAAGAATACTGGGGATGGAGACTTCAGCATTACTCTGGGGGCACAATTCAACCCAGCAGAACGGGTGATGTGATTTCAGGGGTTTTAGAGTTCAGAGGACAGGAACAACCTGGAGGAGGTCAAGCAATAATTGCCTGCTAGGTTGGGTCTCTGGGCGACTGGAGCTCAGTGTCCTTCTGGCAAGGACCATGTCTTGTTTATCTGTGCCAGTCTGCCACAATGCCTGGCACACAGCAGGAGCTCAATAAATGCTGAGTGGCAAGTGTCAGCCCTGCTGGCCAGCTGTGGACAAGAGCAGCTGAGCTGAGGGATCTGTCCACGCCACCCTGGCTGGGTGGTCAGGAGACCCTGGCACCCCTGATGGCTGCCTCTTGCTGCCATCCGCAGCACATCCGGCTGGGCCTGCTCCTGGGATGGGACTCCCATGGGCACACTTCCTCCAGCCCTTCCCACCAGTCCTGGCCCGGAGGTGAGGGGCAGAGTGCCCCGCAGGCCTCTGACTGCCCCACAGTGCACTGCTACCTTCATCTAGGCAGACTGTTAATGTATGCAGATTAGATGCAAAACTGAAGATCAACACACTCAGCAATTAGAGGGCAGCCTGGGCTCCAGGCATAGAATTTGGATAGAAGAAGCCTCACTAAAAGGTCTTAAATACTCACTTGTGTTCACAGAAAAATTCAGCGTATTAATTTCTCCGTTAAGTTCCCAGGCCCAGGCTGGAGACTGGATTCTGCCATGGTCATGCCGCCTGCATGCTTGGACACAGGTGCAGCAAGTGCCCTTGGAAACGGAGTTCCAGGCAGTGGGGCTGCCCCAGACACAGGCGTCAGTTGCTCCTGGACCCTAAAGGTGGCTCTGTGGTCAATGCACAGGCCTCAGCAGAGGAGGGGTGGACCACACAAGCCTGGGCTGGTGCAGCGGCATCTGCCCTTGAACCCTGAGCCTCAGGCTCTGTGTGTGACCTTCCTGCAGTTGCAAACTTGTCACAGTGGGGTCTTGCATAGTCCCCTTCCTGTTACTATAACTGAATAACCAAGACTGGGTCACTTATAAAGATTAGAAGTTTATTTGGCTCACAGTTCTGGCGACTGGGAAGTCCAAGAGCACAGTGCTGGCATCTGGTGAGGGCCTGTCTGTGGTGCCACGACATGGCAGAGGGCATCACAAAGCAAGAGTCAGAGCTTGCAAAATCAGGCATCTCCTCTTCTTCTTGTCACAAAACCCATCAAGGGGCCCCAACCCTCATTACTTCCCCACCTTCAAACACCATCACGCGTACGAATTCAGGGATTAGTCTCCAACACATGAGCTTTGGGGATACACTGAAACTATAGCAGGGTCACACAGTGACCCTGACATCTGGCTCAGCCCAGGGCAAGGCTTCTTCTGCCTTTGCCTGGAGGGTCCACTCTGAGTCGCAGCTTCTAAAGCGATATCAGAATTTTGAGCAAGAAGAGAGGGAAAGAGAACACACTCTTGGGTGACCCTGGGCTTGTTCCTCAGTCTCACTGCGTTTGTTTCCCCCTCTGTAAAATGGGTTAAACACGCTCAGCTTGCAAGTTCACAGATGTGAAAATGAAGTGAGCCACTGTGCTGGGCAGCGTGAGCTCTCTGGACAGAAAATGCCAGTTCCTGGTGTTCTTGTCCCCTGGCTCTCATCATGGTAGCCTAGTGTCCCTGAACCCAGTTCTTGCGTCCAGTGCAGAGACTCTGGGATGGGTCAGCAAGGGAGCAAATTCATTCTGTCTCGGGCTGACGGGCACCTGACATCTCTGACCGCCACTTGTTTTGTTTAGTGATTCCCTCGCTTCGCCTCTGTGATTAGGATCCACGATTCAACTCGGTAGTTCCCTGTCAGCTCAGCCTCAGCTGTGAATTCCCTTGGAGCTGTCAAAGAGCTGAGCATCCAAGCTACCTGTCAGTCAACCAGCCAGCCGGTTAGCCGGGTCTGCGAACCCAACAGCTGTCCTGCCCGCCCCCACCCACCCACCTGCCCGTCATTTGCTGAGGAGGGGAGTCCTGGGCATTCTTCCCTCTGCACGCCGACAGGGAGGGGCCCTCAGCTCCTGCTTCAAAGCACTTGTCTGTCAGAGCCTGCAGTGACGCTGCACGTTTGATGTGTGTGGCCCCAGCACACGAGTGCCGTGCGCTGCACTGTAACTTGCACACTGAGTGTGGGTGGGAGTGAATCTGTATGTCTTATGATCCATTACACCATAATGTCAAGGGGCAGTGTCACAGTGCAGGTCTGTGCTGCACGGATGCACGCTCTCTGCTGTGTGTGAGGCGGGTGTGCTGTGGGGGGGCATGTGTGTGTTCATGTCCCCATGTGGTCTCCATGAGGCGCATCACATGGCTTAGAGAAGAATGTGCCTTATCTTCCTGTCCCGTATTCTTCAACTCAGATAGGCCTGGAAGGATCAGCAGGAGCAAGTGAATGTTGCTGCAGATGGGCAAGAACAAACTTCATGACACCAGCAGTGTTCCCTGGCACTCCCTAACTCTCTCTCCCCTGCAGAGTGCTGGCAGCATGATCCTCAGCTGGCCCACCATCCCAGAGCCCGCCATGGCAGAACAGTCATGCCATCCAACACTGTCTGCGTGTCCATTCAACATGGACTGCGCATCTGAATGAGCCAGGCGTGCATGAGGCCCTGGTGATGCTGTCTCAGCCATGAACTGCACAGTCACGGCCTCTGCCCTCTCTGTGTGCCGGTAGTACCAGCCGGCCATGCCAGCCTGCCCAGGGCACCTGGCGATGTCTCTTGAAGGCAGTGACGATAAATGACACACAAGGAGAATGAATGAGGACATTCCTGGTAGAGTTTGGTGGCCTTGCCTTGTGAGAGCAGAGCATGTGGCATGAAGGGATGGATGTAGAGACTGAAGGTGTCAAGAAAAGGCAAGACCACGGAGGTGGCGGGGACCAGAAAGCAAAGGCCCTCATGGTCTCAGCAAATGCTCTAGGCCGGCGGTGGCAAACCTACAGCTTGTGTGCCTCAGCGGGCTGTCTGTGTCACTGAAAGTGCCAAAAGGTTCGTCATCACTGCTCTAGGCCTTGTCTTCTGAGGCCCCGTGAAGCCTGGAAGGGCTTTAAACTGTGGAGCTATTTTGAGTTTAAAGACCTCTGTGTGGTGAGAGGACAAAGCTAGAGCAGCATGATGGGTCAGGAGACGTTGCCATCGCCTGAGCAGGAGATGTCCGAGGCCTGGCCCTGGATGGTGACGAGACAAAGTGCGGGAGATGTGAAGGGCATTTCGGGAGTCAGTAGCACAGTGCTGAACTGCAAATGGTCAACAACAGGGCTTTGTGGGCCAGTATCAGCTGGCTCCAGCTCGCCCTGGGACTTGGGACTGGCTGGGAGATGAGTGAAGAACACTGGTCTCTGGCTTGAGCAGCTGCTGCCATTTCCTGTGCAGGGGAAGAGAGCCTTGAGTTCGGGGTGGCTCTGGATACCCCATATGTACACACCCCAAGGGCAAGGAGGAGGGGCAAGGTCACAGGAGCTGGGAAGACGCACGTGTACTGGGCACATGTGCCAGCCCAGGGCTCTTTGAGCCCGTGAGGTATTGGGACAGCATATCTCAGGGAAAGCAGGCTTGGAAGGCAGGACTGAGGTGCTGGGCTTGGGTCTGGATCCTGCCTTTCTCTGGGGCCCCTGAGGAGGTACAGTCTCTTAGCATAATGCCGAGTCTAGTGGGTCAAGTGTTTGGGTGACAGACTCCTAGCGACTGCTCTCCAGCCAGCTCTGCAGGAACGGGCCTAATTTGCTCTAAATAAAGGTGAATTCTTGCCATGGGTTACCAGGAAACAACTGAGTCATGCTGGAGCCTGAGGCAGAGGGGGCTCCACCGAGGGGCTGTCTGTTTGCCAGAAAAGTGCCGAGCCCGGCAACTGACCTGGCCCCATGTCAGGCACTCAGGGGACAGAAATGTGCAGCACGTCCTTCACTGGACCAGAGTCAGGCCATCGGAGGCAGCCAGTGGGGCAGCCTCATTACCGTGGTGGCCTGAATCAAAGAGAATGATCTGTCCAGCTCTAGCTGGCCTCTGGATGTGTTGTTCCGGCAGCAGCGTCAATTACTGAGCTGGCCTGTGGCTGTCAGACTTGTCACAGCTATTGCCTGTGACACCCTGAAGAGCCACAAAAGTAAATCCGTCTTAGCGGGTGCTTCTTTGAAGTGCCTCCCTGCAGGCTGTTCTGTCCTGAGAGAGGCCCTCTG
>PVJO010008459.1:0-75219 GCA_004026905.1 Hystrix cristata | reverse complement strand
AAATAAGGACAAAGAGGTGTAATAGATATTATATAAAGGGAGGATGGTGTGCAGAGGAGAGGAGTGCTAGAAAGAAAGAAGGGGAAAAGCAGAAAGGCAACAGGGGAAAGAGAGGGGAAAGGGAAAATATGGAAAATGATGAATGAACCTGATATAAATGGGGGGGAGGGAGGAGAGGGGAGGGGCGGGGGAGAGGGGGGAGAACCAAGATGCACCATGTATAGGTACAGAATAAATGTAATGAATGTGACCAATGTATGTAGAATGTACCAATACATGCTCTTGGTTTAAAATAAATTAAAAAAAAAAGGAAAAGAAAAGTTACACAGCCTCATTAGAAATTGGGGAGATGAAAATTAAAACTACCGTGAGCTGCCATGTTATATAAAACAGACTGTCATTTATAAGCCTAATGAAAATATGAAGTATTTCCACCATGCACCTATACAAGGCTGGTGGAGTGGTAAACAGGTAACTTTGGGAAGCAACTTGGCATTTGACATTATCTAGAAAAGTTGTCCATGTGTACAAGGACACGAAAGGTTCACACCAACACTACGTAATACCAATAACAACAAAAAGGATAAAATAGAAAGCAACACAGGTATTAATCAGCAGATCAACAGTAAATGGGTAAATATATGGCAATGTATCCATGTGATAGAATATTGCATAGCAGTAAAAATAAAGGAAATACAGTATAGCTACATGTAACGATATGAATGGATCTGAAACTGAAGACTGAATTAAAAAGCTGTTGCAGAAAAACATGAAATGAGATTCCATTTATAGAGCTCTCTCATGTGCAAAGCTGAACAATGAACAAGAGAATGATAATGCAAAAATCAAAACAGTCAAGACATGGGTGGGCTGTGAAGGACTAAGGGTAGGGGTCCCCAAAGCGCTCTCAAAAGATACAAAAACCGAATGCAGGGCTGGGGATTAAGCTCAGGGGTTAAACTGCTTGCTTAGCAAGCACAAGGCACTGAGTTCGATCCCCGGCACCAAAAACAAAACAAAATCTAATGCTGTATTCTTAAACTTGGTGGCGGGGGTACAGGTGATCATTGTAAAACTATTCTTTTGTTTATTTTTATTGTGGTAAAATATACATAGTGTTTACAACTTTAAGAATATAATTAAGTGGCATTGAGTACATTCACCTTGTTGTGTAACCCTCACTGGAATATTTGATTAAAAGAATTATAGTCATGTTTAGTAACACTTACATTATCCTCATAGCTCTAGTGAATTTTAGCCTGTTCATAAAAAGTTTCATTTTGGTTTTTGTGATGAGAAACTTGTTTTTTGTTGCTAAGGAAAGTGCACTGAGTTACTTGGGGGGCAGAACTGGATAATACTTGGAGAAAGGTTAAGTTGTTTGACCCCCTTAACTAATTAAAAAGCAGTAATGTGTTTTTGTTGGCATTGGAAGGTTCAATATCACTTAGAGTTTTAGAAGTTCTATCTAAAACCTATTGAGTTAACTGTATAATTCATTTTAAGTCAGATAACTGTTTTATTACATTAATTAATTAAATTACAGCACAAGAGTTTTAAAAAAGTACAACGCGTTTGCATCTGGACACTTTCCAAATACTACATAATTAGAAATGTCAAGTAATTGTTTTATAATGTTTTCCATAATGTCAAACACTCATGTGATCTGTGAAAAGCAAGGATAAAAGAGCTGGCAAAAAAGTTAGCCCAAATTTTCCATCAACTCAGCTTTTTGAGTATTATTGATCTCACCTTTTCTCCAGAGCATAGCAATTTCTTGCTGTAGTTGTTCATTTGTTCCCTGTGCCTGTTGCAGCACGACTTGATCATTGTTTAAATGCATTTGTAACTTAAGAAACTGAGGGCAGAAAAGAAGGAGGGGAGGCTGTGTTAGGCAAGAATTCTGCTTTATAATAAAAGAAGCCATTGAAAGCCAAAGCTGATTATGTAACAAGCCCCATCAAGGCCTGAAAAATGCCACAGGAGAATAAAGCAGGATGGGACTTTTCAAGTCAGTTCTAATTTTTTTTCTGCCTTCAGGAGCTTTTTGTTAAAAACAATATATTAATTCCTTTAAAAAATAAAGTTCTGGCAAGACTTCAAAAAATTACAACAGATTATCTCTTTTATAAATTGGATTTTTCCTTATAAGGTTTTTTTTTTTTTTACTTCTTATTTTTGTAGTACTGAGGATTGAACTCAGAGCATCGTAAAAGCTAGGCAACCTACCTACCACTGAGCTACATCCCCAGCCCTTTTTAGATTTTTTTCAAATCTGTTCCTTTACCTGATAGTTCCATAAATATTCACAAAGTATAATTTTGTGTTCCACATTTATTATAGGAGCCTTATCCAACAACACACCATGAATAATAATGGTAATACACCTTGCTGGTTCTGCTTCTTCAAGATTTTAATTAAAAGTAAGCACATAACATGAAGAAGGTGGCATATAGATGATTTGTGAATAAGAATATGGCAAAGTAAATTAAAATTGTAAACAATCGTTTAATCATACAAATACCTGAGTTTCTCTGAATACTGAGAGGCAACAAGAGCCAATGAAAACTCTTGGACAATGAATCCAGGTTTCAGTTTTCTGTTATAAACTGGAAATAACCACATAATCAACTAACCTTTTTACAGAAGAAAATGAAACACTAAGTGTGTTATCTAAACCTAATTATAATTTGTTTAGGCATTTGCTTAAGTATTTTCCGCAGATGCATATCTCGGGTAGTACATACAGACCCACCTTGATGATGTCACTAACAGGAATGATTCATTACATTCCTGTAAGTCTCTGAAATGTTTTTCCTTTAAAAGCTAACATGTGTACATACATGTGTGTTTACAAGTATGTCCATATACTACACACACACACACAGATATGTACATATAGCTTCACCCCTGCCCCACACTCTAAGTGGTAACTTCTCAGCCAGCAGATCTACCTAATACACTCCGTATGTGTCCTGGCTGAAGAACATTAGTGCCCATTTCACAAAGGCTTTCTGCCAAAGAGTACTCTATTTCATTTTCCTGAGTTAAGTTCTAAAACATGTATTGTTAATTCTGGCATGAGTTTTTCTAACCATGGTTTTTCTTTCTACTGTTTGTGTCATGGTAAGCAATTTAACCCATAATGTATGGGGAAAAAAATTAGTGTGTACATATGACTCTTTTTTTTTTTTTTGTGGTGCAGGGGATTTGTACATATGACTCTTATACCCGAAAATGTTAGTGAGGGGGTAACAGACCACATAATGTTATTGAGAAAATGAGTAAGGAACCAAAGAGTAAAAATCACAAACTTCGCAGGAAGCTGTAGCACTGATCAACACAGATGGTTGACGCTGATGGTCTGGAGGGGACCTCCTTGAACTTATCTGTCCCCCACTGAACCCACATAGAAGAGATACTGCATTTATGGTACTATGACCTTGAATTCAATCAGATACTGAATCTAAGAGTTTCCTAGAGACATTGTATATTTCGGAAAGTAATTTTTAAAATAGCTTTTTGAGGAACAAGGGATATTCAAGGAACTAACTAAATCAGAAGACACATCAAAGTATGGAGAGATGGACCACATCTGATCAAAGAGTCAAAAAGTAAAAAATGTGAAAGTGTTTCAAGATAGAGAAAATGAATATTAAGCTAGTCTAAGTTTAAATCTCATGCCTAATCTGGCAGAGTTAAGGCAAAGTGAAGGCCACCCTTCTAGAGAGACAGAAGCATAAAATGGCAAAAATCAGTAAATCAGTCCATAATGATTCATCTCCCTCCAACGACAGTATTTGCACTTTCATACACTAAGTGGTTAGTGAATGAATCCACAATGGTTCATGTCACCCAAGAAAAATTACCCTCTACCTAAAAAATGAAGGCCATTTTTATTTTCCAGAAAGAAGAGAAAGTGCTACAAAATTACACCAGCAGGAAGATTTCACATCAAGTATACATTTTTTTGCTTTTGGTATTTAAAAATAAGGATAATTCTAAGGTTTCAGTAGAAGATAAAGGGTTTACTTGTAACTACTTACTCAGCTGGAAACTTTGTGGGAGTCTATAAAGGATCTTTATGTGTTTTTCTCCCAAATCTTTAACACTGATATGTCTTTTTTTCTAGGCTCACTTTACATGAAATTGGTCCCTGTCAATTAATCATTTTAGAGTTATTGGGGGGGAGGTTGCTTCCAAAGGTTGAATCTGCCTCTACAAACATTTCCCCCTTCTCACTTCTGTATCTCATCAAGTGGGAGGAAAAAAAAGTGAAATCTTCCCCATCTCCACCTTTCCTATACACAAACGTATTTAGACAGAAAGGAAAGTTAATGAAATATAAGAAAATCCTCCTTGAAGCAAACAAAACAATGTGTTTAACATTCTGTGTGTCATTTCAGCTGTTCCTACTGAGATATTAGAGGTTCTTAGGCTGTGATAGTCAGAGCAGAACCTGGAGACGTGGGAAAGAGCGAGAAAAAGCGAGTTCATTGTCTAAGCAGCTACCAGGCTCTCTATTAGGGCTGGAGATTGTGAAGTCAGTAACACAGAGTTCCTATCACCATGAGACTTTCATCCTAAAGGTAAAAAAGCTAATCAAATAAACATACAATAATAAAATACATATAAAATGGGTCTATGATGAAAGAAGCTAATGAAGACTAAGTGGTAATGATGGCCGATGTGTGTACTAATGATTCCTAGGTTCCAACCTTGAGCGACTGTGTGGCCAATGGTGATATGTACTGAGATAAATAAGACCAAGGACTGGAAAACAGGATAGGGTGATTGAAATCAGGAATTTCACTTAATGGTCTTTTTATGGACTGACCTGCATTTGCTCTGTCAAGAATATAAATAAGCAGAAATACACCAACAAATAACATTATCACTGATCCTCTTTGGGGCCACAAAAGACCTGCTTTACAAAAACTAAATACAGTTTTTATTCCTCTAAACCTGGTATAATAGTAACCACATGAGAACTATAGGGAGTTTCACTTAATGCACAACACTTCGTGAGGTTCTCAAAGGAAAGTACTTCACTGAGCATGTGTGGAAACTCCTTAATTTAGTATCCAGGAATGTACTGTCGAACGCAGGAGTAGACAAAATAGGAGTAGAGGTCGGAAACTGGTAGTACATTCCTCCGCATAAAATGCTCTCGGTAACAGATTAACACAGGGCTGTTGCTTCTGTTCATGAGTCCTGGCCTCATTTAAAAGTCTGTGAGCATGAAAACAAGGAAGCTGACAAAACTCACAATGCAAAACATTACCACCTCGCTTGGAATAAATCCCATCGTATATCATATTTAGGGATGAAAGTCCTGTACTTTTTCTTGGATTTCTGTGCTATTGAAATTGAGAAGACACCTAGGGCTCACACGTGGATTTATTCAGTTCAAGATCTTGTTGACAGGACAAATTAGTAATTGTACCACTGTGTCAGTGGTATATAAGATTACTCACTGAAATCTAAGCATGGCTCTTTGTGCCATACCAGGTGCTTCCTTGCATGGATATTTCAGTGTTTTTCTATGAAATTTTATATGAGTAAAAGATACTGCCCAAATTTCTTTGTCTCCTGATACATCTGTCAATCCATCTTCAGAAATTTAAAGTGACAACATATACAGTTTGTCCTTGAGTATCTCTAGAGAATGTGATTTTTTCCTGTCAGATCAATTAGATAAACATTAAGAGAATATACAACACATGCCATAAGCTATGCTAGGGGCCAAGGATATGGAATTAATATTGCAAATGGTGTTTCTATAAATTGCCCCAAATTCCTACTTATGTATTTTATAGTAGTAGCTAGTATTTAGTGGCCACTTAATGTGTTCTAGTGTTTTAAAGGTATCACATGTTACATAGTTTCAAGGACTAAATTAGAGTCACTTATTTTGCACACAAATTTTCTTACATGCAAGGGAGGATGACCAACTTGTCCCAGTTCTGCCCCACCTTTTGTTAACTGAGACAAAATTCATATAACATAAAATTAACCATTTTAATGTGGATGATTCAGAGACATTTAACACATTCACAATGTTGCACAACCACAATCTCTTTCTTTCCAAACTATTTGCATTACCCCAAAGAAACCTCCTATCTTATTTCTGCTCCTCTGCCACTGCTTTCAGTCACTAATCTGCTTTCTGTTTCTATGGAGTTACTTATTTTGGATATTTCACATAAATTGGATTATCTCCACCTTTTGTGTCCAGCTTCTTTCACTTAACCTAATGTATTTGAAAATCATCAATACAGTAGCATTTATCCATTCTCCATTCCTTTTTGTGACTAAATAATATTCCATTGTATGCATATGCCCCATTTGGGTTTTTTTTTTTTTTCTGTATTTGTGGATGGACACTGGGTTATTTCTATCTTTTGCCTATTACGAATAGTGCTTCCATGAAAAACCATGTCCAAGTATTTACGTATTTTTCAGTTTCAAGGACCATATTTGTAGGAGTGGCACTGTTGAGTTTTTAAGAAAGAAGTTTTTTTCCATAGTGACCATAACCTTTAAAATTGCCACTAGCAATGTACAAAGGTTCCGATTCTTCCACATCTTTGCCAACAGCTATCATCCTCCACTTTAAAAAATTATACACATCTTAATGGGTGTGAAATGATACTAGGTACTTTTGAGTTTTGTTTCCTCAGTGCTCTAATGATGTTGAACATTTTTCAGGTACTAACTGGCCATCTGTTTGTCTCTTTTGGAGCAGTTCTACTGAAGTAATTTGCCCATGTTTTAATTGGGTAGTTTGCCTCGCTCGTTGAGTTTTGAGAATTCTGTAAACCATCTGAACTCTAGATCTTTACAGATTATGTAATTACAATTTTTTCTCCCATTACGTAAGAATTTAATTTTAATGAGGCCAAAATCATCCATTTTCTTTTTGTTTACTTTTGGCATAATATCTAAAAACCTATTGCTAAATCTAAGGCCACAAAGATTTAGGCCTGTATTTTCTTCTAAGAGTTTTCTAGTTCTAGTTTTTATATATTAGGTTGTTTCATTTTGCCTTAACTTTTGTAAATGGTATGAAATGGGGATGCAATTTCACCCTTTTGCATATGGATATCCAGTTGTTCCAAATGAAGTCTGGGTTAAATTCTGTATCAGTATTTATATTATATAATAAATTTATCAAGCATAATTTATGAAATCTTATGAAAAGGAGAACAGTTACTGTAAGTTTCTGTTTGGCATTTATCACAATATATGGCAATTATTTGAATAATATGTAATAAACTCTGTTATTATAACGATAATGTGTATTCTCCCTTTAGAAAAGGGTCCACTGGTCACACGTTAAAATCCTTTGGAAACTTATAAAAAATGTTTATTCCTGGGCACCACTCTCTTGCAACTGAATCAGAATCTCTAGGTACAAAGCCCCAAAATCAGATGTTTTTGAAAGCTTCTCAAGACATTCTAATATGCAGCTAAGATGAGAACAACTGTTCTCTTAGTTAATTCCCTTTCTTTTGTCTGTGTTTGTATTGGACTGTTTGGGTTGTCATAACAAATACCATACACTGGTACACTTAAACAGAAATTTATTTCCTATTTTTCTGGAAGATAGGAATTCCAATATCAAGGCACCAGCCCAGTCAGTTTTCTACTGGTGCAGGCTCATTTTTAAGGTGTCCTCATGTGGCAGAGAGAAAGGGAAGGGGAAAGAGAGAAGGTGGGCACATGAGTGAGGGCTGGTGTCTTTTGCTATGAGGACACTAATTCCATCAGATCAGGACCTTGCTTTTATAAACTTATTTAACCTTATCTACTTCCATAGAAGCCCTATCTCCAAAAATAATTACACTAAGGGTTGGGGCCTCAGCATACTGATTTTTATTGGTTGGAGGACACAAATCTGTCCATAGCAATGTTATCCACACTTTTAGGAGCCCAAGGAAATCTATGGATTCCTCTCCCTACATAAATGTAATCTATAGACTCTTGAAAATAGCATGTAAAATTTCAAAGTATTGTGTATCCCCAGTATCGGGAACTACGCTTTTTAATCTTTGTTCAATTTTGCTATGAACCTTTTTTTGCCCCTACCCAGTTCCATTTCAAGAAGTGAGAGTTTGAGTCCTGGCATAAAGACAGACAGACATACAGACAACTGGAGTTGAACTGACAGTCCCGAAATAAACCTTTGCTGTACATCTCTGGTCAACTGATTTTCAGCAATGGTCCAAAATGATGCGGCGGGGAAGAAAGAGTCTTTCCCACAAATGGCGCTAGGACACTTGGATATCCACTTGCAAAAAAAAAAAATGAAGTTGCACCTCCAAACACATTCTATATTTCTCAATAAAATGTAGGCTTAAGATTTGGCCATTCCTATAATGTAAATGTGATGATGAGCAACACAGTAAACTAATGACATCTAAAATAGCTCCCATCAGTTAAGAGTATGTCTCAGAAATTGAAATATTATCTGCTTAAAACTTCTAAGAGATATTTGGACACTTAACTGGGATTCTTCTGATTCCTATTCAGTGAATAACATCATACCAACAGAGAATGGTTCCTTTATGCCAAGAAATAATCACAAGTGAAAAAAAGGCTGATAACATTTTACTTTTTCAGCAAGTGAACAAAAAGTGAAACAACAAGGCAAAAGTTCCTATAAATAGAACTAAAAGACAATTATAGGGGAGTTTTATCAAGCACTTAAAACCTCTAATTCCCACACATTCACAAATTTGCTGAATAAGTACTTGGATCCCATACTCTCAGTACCAATTTTTCTTTGCCACTAAGTATTTTTTTTCAAGATTCCTTCCAAAACTAGTGAAAAGTTACTAGATTTCCTTTTTCCTGTATATGAGCTGCATTATTTAATAAAGGTAAAGAAAACAACAATAACAATAATTTGTGGGCTTTATATAAAACAGATCTAGAAATCACTAGATATTAACATTTTATACCTTCTCTCAGGTGTGGGCGCTCCCCACAGGCAATATACTAGGGAAGAATGAATTTGTTTTGATCTTTTTAAACAGCTTCTCTCCTGGATCCATTTTGAAAATTCAAATTAATGTTCACACTTCAAATCATAAATATACACAGGGGAATACAACCAGAGCAGGTGAGACTCTTGCAAGTAACAAAACATTACGGGACCGCATCTAGAAGTTTTAAATTCTAAATTCTAAATATGCTTTCTTGCTATACAAAACTTCAATGATGTGCTTAGATTATTTTCAAGTTAACCCTTGATTAAAAGACTATCATATTTCCACTATACAATATATCCTGGTTGGTTCTCTCTCTGTATAACTATAAACGTGTAGACATTTCATTTTATTTTATTTTTAGTTGTGAGGTTGCTTTGCTTAGAATTCTAGATCTACCACTCACTCGTTATGTAACCCCCATGCCTCGATTTCCTTCTTAGGTAAATTTAACCTTTGTAAAATAGGAACAATAGTAATATAACCTTCTGATGTTGCTGTGGGGATTGAATGAGCTAATACACATAGGTGGCTTAAAATACTGTTGGACACAATATTAACTATATTTCTAAGACTAAAAAATGTGTGTATTTTTTCCTCAACTCTCTTTTGCAAAAAAGTTATGGCTTTTAGAAGCACTAGACGGTATGATTTCTGATCTTAATATTTACATGGACATGGAAAGTTCATGGCTTTATAGGGCTCGGATCCTTTCATACACTCTACCTTATGAAGACAATGACTCAAAATCATTGCCCTCCAACCTCGTGGATGTATCCACAAAATGACTTACTTATCTGTGTCCAGCTTATAAGGAACAGATGTTAAAGTGAGAGAATAACACTGTGACAATTTTCCCTAATTAGCACTTTTGCGAGTAAACTGAAGAAGACTGAAAGTACTAGGAGTGAAATTACCCTCTCCTCTGTGGATGACCCTTCCAGCTCAGCGGCGTGAGTCGCTGGTAAGCTGAGATAACTCTGGGCTTGTCTGTGAATAAATGGGGCCTTCGGTCTGTAGGACTATAAATCTAACCACGTTTTAAAAGCACCTTAATCATTTTCCTTTTTAAAAAAGCCTGTGTTTTCTTTTCTCCTTTCTCCCTCAATAAACAAAAAGTAAGAGTAACTGTACTTTTTAACACAATGGCTGACTCAGCAGTTCTGCTATTATTTTTATGAGCAGCTATCACCAGAGCATAAAAATGGTACCAAATTAAGAGCTAACAAGATAACTTCTAAGACAAAAAAAGAACTGTGGGGTGAGGAAACAAGAAAGCCTTGTTTTATCTTAAGACATTCTCAGTCAAAATCCAATAGGAACAAAAGAGATTTTTAGTTGTTCTGACATGAAGTACAACATTCATTTGGGAATATTTTTCAGACTTATCACTCAACATTCCCTGATAGTATTCATTTTAATGTCACTGAGAACAAGATCTAGCAACTAATTCTCTCATTTACATACCATAATTTCTCTGTGATTCAGTTCCATGTCAATTTGAAGCCCAAGAGCCCAAAATAAATGCATCCTATCACAGAACTGCAACATTTTTTCTGTCATAAAGATGAATTTATTCTTGAAATAAATTTATTCTAATCCCATTTAAAATATACAACCATTATCACGGGTTCTTAGAACTCAAAGGAAACTTGAAGGGTATTGCAGTCTAAGGCAGACCACTTTGGAACCCATTAAATAGAGGAATTTCAAAATAAGTCTTAGGATCCTCTAAGGAAGGAAATTTTGTAACAACTCCCGAAGATTTCTTCTGCAGATTTTTAGAGTGTGACTATGCAGTAATGAGACACATTTCCGTTATCAGATGGAATAGGGAGCAGCAGTGTTTTCCAGCTTCTTATTTGTCCCAGTCAATGCACTGGTCAGGACAACTGGTGGATGTGAAAGATTACTGTTATTTTAGGGAACAAATAAGAAAAAGAAAAGAAAAAGCAGAAGAAGCACTCGAGGAGAAAAAGGTGCTTCGAAGTAAAGAGAGAAGATACATCTGGCAAGCAAAACGGACCACCGCAAGAACAAGCGGGCAGTGGCCGTGAAGTCCACGGCTGTAGTTCTTTTATGTCTTCTTTGGTAGTCAATCCAGGCAGTCCTGCTTGATCTCATGCTAGAAAATTGATACCAGGTTCAGTGTGTTCTCGTGTCAGAAGGTTAGTACCTGGCGCGGGGCTTGGCTTGATCCGGTACCGGCTCAGGAGCTGCTGTTCTGCGCCAGTGGTTAAAAAGCCTCCTCATTCGATACGTCACGCCCAAGTGCTCCACAATGCCACGATGCAGTGCCCTAGCCTCCTACTGCATTTCCATAAGCCGCTCTTGAAACTCTCTCATTTCACAGTTCATATTTCACAAGAGGAATTTCTCAGGTTATCAGACTAATATCTTACTTTTGTATTTTTTCTAAAATGAATTTTTTAATGATCTCAGTGTCTCTTATTTACCTCTTTTCTTTCAGTGTATCTTAACAAATCATTTACTCTTTTCATAAATATTGTTTCCGTTAAAGAATCTGTTGTCAATCTGCATTTTTGCTAATCCCTGATCACCAAAAACACGCATAGATATACACAGATGCATAGTCCGAGGTCATGGACAGCTAGAATATTTTGCTGGATGAACACTAACTCCTTGATTCCCTTTGGGAATTAAGTACAAATGCAGTTTTATAGAAGTCTAACTATTTGATAGCTTATTAGACAAAATCCTCCTCTCAAAAAGACACATACACGTTTTTGTTTCACAAAGAATGTTTCTTTTCTAGAATTTCCTTTATATACTTCTAAGGAGCAATGTGGCTTTGTTTAGCACAAATTTATTAATTCCTACTCTCTATGTTCAAGGATGAGGAAACAAAGGGGAAGAAAACCAGGCCCATATCTGCCATCTTTCAGGAGTCACCAATACCTAACACAGAATTTCCTTATAGCAAGTGCTATAAGGAAGGCAGGGAACACTTCCTGGAAGAGCTGCCATAATTAACAGATTTTTTTTAATTTTTAAGGAAAATGTTCACATAAAAGAATTTTTTTTAAAATAGTGTTTCTGGAGGAGAATCTAGAGAGGCAAACTAGATGATGGAAATGTGGAGGAAGCAAAGTATTAAACTCTGTGGCTGAAAAGGAAAAAGATCTCCTCCTTTAAAATGTTAAAGTATATTTGATGAATGGTCACAGACCCACTTCCAATTCTATTTACTGTTGGTTCCCAAACCAGATTATCCATTATTATCACTTGGACAGCTGTACACAAAATTATAGAAGCTACACCTATGGAGAATGAAGGTCCGAAGCACCTGTGGACCTATTTTTATTTACCCTTTCTGTTGATTAGTCAACCTCACTGCCCCAAGGATACCAAGGACTAGAAGCAGGTCAAGACTCGTTCCCCTGGGGTGCTGTAAAACGCACCTGGGTTGTAAGACATCAAGGTGTCTTATCTCATAAGGAACTTCTTCCATCTCCCAGATGAAACAGTATTTGAGAATCACCTTTTAATGCAAAGACTCGAATTTTAATGTTTTTAAGAATAAGTAGCATCCCTGGTTTCTATGTTTGAGTCAGTTTCTTATGAGATTCTGGTCAATAGAGGATATGATTAATTTGAATATGGATTTTTTTTTGGTGCCATCCACATACTGTATCAGGACTTGGAGTTTTAAGATAAATAATAACATAGTAGTCTCCCCTTATCCTCAGAGAATATGCTCTGAGACATTCCTCCAATGCCTGAAACCACACAGAGTACCAAACTCTATACATAGACACAGATGTATATAAGGTTTACATATATGTATGTAATAAGAAAGAAAACCAGACCCATATCTGCCATCTTTCAGTAGCCACCAACACCTAACGCAGAATTTCAGACATGTGAAATTGTCCTATGCACTCATTCCCATGATAAAACTTAATTTATAAATTAGGCACAGAGAGAGATTAACCACAATAATAAAATAAGACAATTATAACAATCCACTATAATAAAAGTTGCACACAATTTACAAATGATTTATTTCTGGAATTTTCCATTTAATATTTTCAGGCCATGTGTTAAACCCACAAAGCTTCATGTGGTCACAGGTGGAACTTTTTCAAAGGTGGCTGGATCTAGAGGGTGTGATGCTGGGATTAAGGATATGTGATTACTAAATCAGTCCACTGATTGGTTTGGCATAGTTTTTGGTAGGATTAAAGGTGCCCCACCCTGGGTGTGAATGCTCCCTGCCCTCAAGGACAGACAGAGGGATAGTGTGGCCACTTGTCACTAGTCACTTGCTTGCTACTTGCTGCCTTCTGTCTATTCTGCTTTGCTATGGACCATTTCTCCTCTCTGATGACCCTCTGCCATGCCACCCTGCCTTGGGGCCAGCTGACTATAGACTAAAACCTCTATGAACTGTGAACCAAATAAACCTTTCCTCCTTTAACTTTGGGTATCAGGTATTTTGTCTCAGCAAAGAGAAAAGTGACTGAGACACCATGGTAGGCTGTGGGTAGTTGAAATGAAGAAAAACCTAACTGTAGACAAGGGGGACTTATGGTACCAAAAAATACTCTCAGATTTGTTGCAGGTTTTGAAATGCTGCAGACATTGTCAGTGCCCAACACTTACTCTTCAGCTTTTCAATGTGCTTGGGCCTCTTCTAGCTGCCTGAGAAGTTTTCCCAGAACTGAGGGCCAATTTGCTAGGAAAAGGGAAGTACCAGGGCACAAGGAGTCTTCAACCAGTGACCATCAGGGGTTTGTGTACAACTGTCCCAGCTCCCTTGCCTCTTTGACAGGGCAATTCTAGGCAAGTGTTTTCTCACAGGAGTAAACACTCATCACTCATTGTGGTAGCTGGCTTAATAGTGCACCTTTTAAGGGCTGTCTGCCTTTCTCTGTATCATTTTCTTGCTCTGTTATCAGTGGTCACTGCACCTCCCAAATATATTTCTTGCATTCAAAGCTAATCTCAGGATATGCTTTGGGGGGATGCAAATCAAGAATGCAAAAGCCATTAAGTCTAACATTATCTTTAAGTTCAAATAGCATTTAATAAATACTCCTAAAATAAACTGAAATGCAAAGATAGTGAATAAAGCAGTTTGATTTAACATTTATGTTCTGTGAGATACGCTGGAAAATAGACATTGGTTCAATTGCAAAATTTTGATCCCAGAAGCATAACATGATTTGCACATACTCCAGAGACTATCAGTTAGGGCTGTCAGTAAGGAAGGACAGATCAGAGATCATACTAGGTACAAAGCCAGGAAATAGCACAGATAGACTGAGGGAGGTATCAGGTAGAAACCGGAAGAGATGTACTGTATTTTTATAAGTATTTTTGTAGGTATATAAATGTAAGTGTGCACACTGAGAAGCCCTGGGGGGACTGCAAACCTGTTGCTTCTCTGGCTGACTCAGATCAGAGCCCTGTAATTAATAAATCATGACTCAGTGATGACTGGAGCTGGCTTATGACCAGCTCATGAGAGCCTGAGAGCTAATTGTTAATTTCAGGTATTTTGCAAGCCAGAGTACTTCACCTTGTTGCTTGAAATAGGACATGGTGGGCGTACTAACACCACAGGAATGGGCAAACAAGATAGATCACAGCTTCTTCCTCCCCCGGATTTTCAATGGTTAAACATTTAGCAGCACACTATCGAAATACGAAGTTGTATTTATTTATCCTTTCTATCGATTAGTCAACCTCACTGAACAAGGATACCAAGGACTAGGAGGAAATCAAGACTCAATCCCCTGGGACACTGTAAAACGCACCTGGATTGTGAGACATCAAGGAAGATATTGCTTAGGTAGGTGGTTTATCATTGGGCTTTGCAAATGCTCAGGGAGTTTGCATACACAGTTTTAAGGGATGCAGTTTCCATATCTTCAACATCTATGTGTGCTCTTTCCAAAAACTGAGTTGCCTGAGAATGAAGCAACCTCTCCACAGTCTTTCTCCCACTTTACTGAAGAAAAGCACACCTTTACACATACTCCAAATCAAATTAGTGGGCATTTCCCTAGGATGTACAAGTCCCCAAGGCCCCAAACAAAGGTATACAGGGCAACTGGTTTGGGATAAGACTCCTGTCATGATTAACCAAGGTATCTTAATATCACAGGGCCTCCTATCTTCCTGGCATCCATTAAGTTAACCGGTGCTACAGTTTGAATCTTAAATGTCTCCCAAAGGCCCTGTGTTAAAGGCTGAGTCCCCAGCTATTGCGAGGGGATAGATACTTTAGGAGGCTGGGCCTAGTGGGAGGTCTTCCAGTCATAAGAGCAAGAGTGCCCTTGAGGTGGACTATGGGACCCCGACCTCTTCCTCTCTTTGTTACGTGTTGGCTGATGAGGTGAGGTGTTTTGCTCCTTCACATCCTCCCTGCCATGATGCACAGTATCACTGCAGACCCCAAAGCAATGAGCCCAGGTGGCTGTGGAGTGAAACCTCCAAAACTGTGAGCCAAAATAAACCTTTCTTCTTTATAAACTTACTGTACCAGGTATTTGTTAAAATAATGGAAAGTTGACAAACACATGTAACATTAAAAAGGAAGGCATTTTAGCCCATTTTATAATTTCTTCTGAATTCAGAGCAATTTAGAGGGGATATAGATCAATGACACTGACTTTCATAATTGTAACTGGAGAGCTCCTCAGCATATGGAGGTCAGGTCTCTCTCACAGCATTTGTTGGGCCATCTGACCTGCACAGAGGAGGGCTACACAGGAGAAAAAGACACTCATTTGGACACCCAAATGTAAATAAGAAAAAAAAAAATCTCTTGGAAAAATTTAGTCACTCACTGCAAATGTTCCATTATTATTATCATTATCATTATTATTATTATTATTTAGCAGAAAAAGGGCCCTCACAGACATGTGGGAGACAAAAGTTCATGGGAAGGGAATCTAGAAGACTATAGCTTTAAAGGATCCTTACCCTCAAATACCCATATCTGAATATTGGCCTTTGCTATTTCATTTAAGAAGATGATTGGCCAAAAAGAAAGAAAAACCTCTATAACTTCTATAAATAACCACTAATCCACAGCCAAGAATATATCTCAAGGCTTTGTTTTTCCAAGTGTAACCCAAAAATTAGTTTTTCCTAGATCCTGGGATCTGAGTGCTTCTGATGTAAGCTCTCCTATGAAGTCATACCAGATAGTAAACGTCTATATTATTAATAGTATCAAAGCAATAAATGTGTTTCTGACAAAGACTAAACCTGGGTATTTATGAGACACCTGCACAGTCTTTGAGAGTTCATGTTGGCAGAAAGCATTGCATTGTTTCTTCTAAAAGCATTTACTAAAACCAGCCCTCTCTTTTCCTTTATTAGGAATTCCAAAAGTTATGATTGTCTATAAAATCAAAATCATGTGGGAGTAAGATTTCTTCCAGAAAGCTCCTCCCAGCATTAAAGATGATATACTTGTGGAACTTCAAACTGGTGCCTGGGCCATCTATGCTGATTCTTCTAATAAAATCCTTCACTTACAGGTATTTTGTTTTGGCAAATTGATGACTATGTTCAGCCAGGTTGGATGTGAAGAGGCAAATAAAATTTCCTTGATCAAGAAAAGATCGTACGTTTTTAAAATCAAAAGTCAGCCAATCTCAGTGACAACCCTTTGTGCAAACACTGTAGACCTTGCCTTACATTTTTTTGGCAGCAACTGTAAAGAATGGAAAGAAAAAAAACTTTGTTTCAGTGGAAAGAATCTATTCTTATTCACTTTTCTAGAAACCAGAGGAAAAAATGTATCCTGGAAGTTCATCTATGCGCATGAATAAGGAAACTTATCTTTTAAAAAATCTTTTCTCTTGAAAATACATTAGATGGTATTGATTTAGCTACTGCTTCTTACATTCAAGGCATGAAATTGAATGATTACCAATGCACAAGAAGAGGAACAAACAAAAAAATGCATAAAATGATTCCTGTTAAAACATTAAAATAAAAAACCAAAGAGATCACGCAGAAGAAGAGAACGGGGGTAAAAATGATTAAAGATTTTGATGATGAAAGGAACTGTGCACATTCATTCCATCTAGAGGAAGACACTTAAATGACAATTATGAAGGGGAGCAGCCATCCATTTCGCTTATTATTCAATGATTAGACGGAGCACAGCAGACTTAAGGGAGCCTCTCAACGCAGGCACCGCCAAGGGCAGTGCTCATTATCAAAGGTTCAACAGCCCTCTCCGTGATAAAAACAGGCGAAGGGCTGTACTTCCTCCCTCTTCTTTCCATTTCCTTTCTTGCTTTTTTCTCCCCCTCCTTTCTTGGTCACATTCACTTTGCCTGATGTACTGAATTCATCACACTCTGAGTCTGCTCAGTTATATTTTCTCCAGCTTATTGAGCAGCCTCTATCTATTGTGTGTATAAATAGAAAACATCTTATTTCTTCCAATAAGTAACTGCATCACATATTTTTCCTTTTCCCCCTGTAAATCAACTCCCTTCCAAACATTTTCAGCCATTTTTAGCTATTAAAACAGTCTAAAAGTCTTTAAGGCATAGGATTGTTTGTTCTTACTTTTTATTTTTATTAGTACATGTTTTCAGTACATAATGATTACATTCATCATGGGGAATGCTTTTTACATCCTCTCCTCCTCTCCTCTTCCCCCCTCCCCCCATCTCTAGGGCTTCTCATTTTCAAAAGATCTATCTCCCTGTTTCCTATTATCTTTTATTTTACTCTTTAATTTATTTATCCTTGGGTTTCTATATAAGAGAAACCATGCAATATTTAGGCTTCTGTGTCTGATTTATTTTACTTAACATTATTTAAAATTTCATTGCTGTTGGATTCCAATATTTTTTCTTTTCTCTCCTTAGCACTCAGGCAAGCTCCCTGTTTGCAATGTGTGTGGTGGTCCCAGAGGAGGGTCCTGATGTGGGGTGTTTTGATCAGGCCCAGCAGGTTATCTTCCAGCTGCTGGTTCCTCCAGTGTTCGGACACTGGGGAAAAAAGAATGAAATGGAGCCGAGGCCTCCTTACCCGGCTGTGTCGGGCTGTGGGTCCCTGTTGTCATTGCTGTTTCTCTGACCTAGAGACATGGGCTTTGTTACAACTTGCATCTTGTTGTTGGTGGTGGTGGTGTGTGTGTGGGTGATCTTCCAAAGAACACATGGTGTTCTTGGCAAGGTCGGCCTTCCCATGGAAAGGTTGCCAGATTTGGGCAGTGCACCCTGGCCAGACCGCTCACCACTAGCCATCAGCCTGTTGTTACAGTGAAGGCTCTTCCAGAAGGGCCCTGTCTGGGTGTCCATGCCACTCTCATGTCCTTGCCACTTAACATGGTAGGAGCGTCCTTGTGCACATGGCACTTGCTTCCTCAGCCTGTCTGCCTCCTTGCTGATCCCCACTGTCGGCAGCAATGAGCACTTAGCAGGTCTAAGACATCCTTCATTTCTGACTGTGTTGGGGACAGAGAGTTTAGGCACCACTTCCCCACCCAAATCCCTGCAAACTTCCTTGACAATTATATTGGGATCTGCCTTTCTTTTCTTGGAAGATGATAGCACATGCATACAAGAAGAATAACTTCTATCCACAAGGACTGCACAACCTCAAAAACAGCTTTTTAGTCCTCTGGTACTTCTCACCCCACTAATAATAACTTGGAGGGCTTGTCCAAGGAAGGGAATCAGAAGAAAGGTGGTTGGTTGGAGAACTAGTTCTTAGCATCGGCACCTCTCACTAAATTCTCAGGGGGGAGATAGCTGGCCCACCTGCTATGTCCTGTTATGCATGGACTGATTTGGATAAGTCACTGAGGCAGCTCCCTGGCCTTCGGTCCACTTGAGTCCTGGACTCCTGCTACTGCCTCATGGGATGCTCAGTCCTCCTGAGTAATACCCAGGGCTCATAAAGTAGCCCACTGGTCCTCACCAGTCCTGTGATAGCACTTGATAGATTCATTTCTTCTTGCAGTCACAAAATAAGGACTCAAACCTCTTCTTAACTCACATACTCCAACAACAAAAATGAGAATGACCCAAGATAAAAAGAATGAATGAAATGTCTCCTGACAGTTCGGCTCCTCTTTTCATTCTCCCGAGGACTTTTACATGTATCCCAGCTCATCTCCCCATCAACATCCAGCTCTGTGCACTCTTTTGCTATGCTATCCATCAAAATATTCTGGGATCATTTGCTGCCCCTTCCAACTCTGATGAAAGCAGGTAATTGGATGTTCCTCATTTAATTGGGTTCCTCACACTTATATGAAAGACTTTTCCCTAAATAGATTCTCTTCAATTTCATGAATGGTATTAGATTATCCAAATCTCACTCTCAAGTTATTCCATAATTAAATGAGTAGAACCATCATTATTGCAAAAATCAAAATGTGTGTGTTAATGCAAGGCCAGTCTATGGCAAATGGTAGGCAACTACTCAAGGCCTTTTGTTTTGGGAACCACTGAAAATACTGATGTCTAGGAAGCAACTCAGAATATCTATTTGAGGAAAAGAAATAGCTCAGTAATTGGTGGGTGGGAAAGACATGGAAATCTTGAACACATAACCAATCTGTAATTCCTGACAGTATCTCAAGGAAAAGGTGTAAAATAGCCCCTTCTCTAAAACACACCCTCCAGCAGTCCAGTTTATTACTTCTTCCAGGACTCCTTGTCCCCCATAATGGTTGTAACATTATCCATGGCAATTTTATTACCAAGATTCCATCTGTTTCGAATATGGAAAGAAAACAGATAAAGAGATGTACTTGTTTGGAATTAACTTCAAAACCCCAAAATTTTGGCAGTGTTATAAATGGGCTTCTCAGTAAATATTTTTCAACCCTTTGATTTTACAGGCAAGACGTTTTTCCATGGCCACAGACATACAACTTGAAATGAAAATAAACTGCAAAATGTGTCTCTTTTTTCTCTCCAGTCTGATGCCATCAGTGAGTCAGGGAGAAGGATAGCTGCCTAGGAAACACGTGGCATAGTTCTACCTTCTTTCTAAATACCACAAACATAGCATCACCCATTTTCTCAATTATATTATTACCTACAGAGCACACAGAAGGCTTAAAATTTGATGTCATAGTTTACCTTTCTTGATAACAAATTTAAACTGTTATGGATCATTGCACTAATTGACACAGAATAATCAATCTGCCTTTTCCTACTTAAGTGTATCAGTAATTCCCTGAAAGTGAGTTTACCCTTTATTCTTCTTTAGAAAAAAATAAAAATCTTATTCCTTAGCAACTTAGACAACAACTTCAGGCAAGTCACTTTGCTTTTCTGAATTTTAATGTCATTGTTCACATAATGGAGATAATAATAATAAAATTATAACCTAAAAGGGATATTATAATAATTTCTATGGAAACATCTATAAACTATAAAATTGGATAGGGATTTTAGTTACCTACAAAAGCCTGCAGTGTGACTCTGTACTTTTCCACATCACCCTGTTTTATAATTAATTTAACACACTAGGAATTAAAAGAGATACTGAGGGTAAAACAGACTTGAGAATGACTATGGAGCAGACAAGTATTTTCAAATACATGACTATATATATGGATTGTGGCAAACTTACAGGATCAGTTCTCAACAGTGCCCTTAAGGTGGTGGTGGTGCTATATTGGAAAGCGATGGGCACATTTTAACTATGTTAACAAGACTCCAGTTTCAGAGGGTCCCCAAACCCTGGTGCTCCCCTGCCATTGTCAATGGAAGCCAAAAGCAGTAAATCTATGTAGAGTGAACTGCAGGCACACAATTCTATGCCTTCTCCACAGAGGCGAGAATAAGCAGCTCCAGGGAGCCCTTACAACCCCCAGGCACAGAGACAATAGTTTTTTGTAGGTTTTGTATTTAATTTTCCTAAAGGCCTTGTAAGATAAATACTATTTTCCTCATTTTAGAGATGAGAAAATTCTTATTTTCTAATAATGCTTTTTGAAAGGGACAGAACTCATGATGGTTCCCATTTAGTCACATTCGGTACACAGAGGCTGTGCCCTTCCAAGCACGTTTAAAAGTGGCATCAAAAACTTGTTGCAAATAGAGAGGGGTGGGTGAATGGAAGGGTGGGGAGGGGAAGAGGGGGGAAAACCAAGATACATCATGTACAGGTACAAAATAACTACGTTGATTATGATCATTATATATACAATGTACCAATACATGTTCTTGGTAAAAATAAAAATAAAAATCGATTGAACATAAAAGTGGCATCAACCTATTAGTTGATCAGGTCTAAAGACAGAGCTTTTACTTGGACTTTTGCCTCTTTTAACACCTACAACTAGAAGATTAAAATGTAAAAACCTAAAGCAGATGATTTTTCTGTTCTAGATCAAGTTTGTAAAAGGTTTGATCAGCAGGTACCTCGCGGTACCTCGCGGTCCCAGTTCCACAGAAAGGTGAGGCAATCTTTCAGATTTAGCCCACTTTGCCTCTCCTCCACAGTGAGACTTATCCAAATGACAGCTCCCTCATGAATATGTAAGCAGCACATACGCTCCCTAACATTTAAGTATACTAGCAACTAACGCTACATTTCTCAGTAACCTTTTGAAAACGCCTCTGATGTTAGAGTGAAGGATTTTTTTTTCCATCTACAATATGCAGTCTTAATGGCCTGCAATGCACTTTTGTTTATATATTTTATCCCACTACATGAAAAGAGTTTCAAGGAGTAAGTGACAGTTGAGGTAAATCTTACTTGTCTGGAGCGATTTCACGGCACTAAAGTTCAGATGGTCTTCACTTCAGCATTTGTGGAGCTACATTCTGTCCCAGCAGATACACAGTTAAGGGCAGAGTCATTCCAGTCTGTTGGAAAAGAGCACACAAAGGCCACATCATATTCCTATGTCCAAAAAAATCTAGAATATAAGCTAATGAATAAGTGGGATCAAAGATGAAACCCTAGGATTATGAAATTTGTAATGAAATTTTAGATGGCATAATTTCGTAACTTAGCCAGGAGTTCCATTTGCCTGGACATAACAGATAATATGTTTACCTAGCATTGTGTGACACATGGCCACAAATTTAGAAGTTTACAGCAACATCCATTTATTATCTTTCAGTTCTATAGATCAGAAGGCTGGTGGTCTTGGCTGGGTCTCCACTTAGAGTCCCATAAAATCAAAATCAAAATGTCAGCTAGGCTGAGCACTTATCAGAAAATCTAGGGAAGAATCTGCTCTCAAGTGCATTCAAATTACTGGCAGAATCCAGTTCCTTTCACTGCAGGACCCAGGTCTCCCTTTTCTTGCTGGCTGTCAGCCAAAGGCCATTCTCAGTTCCTACAGACCACCCTCATTGAACGTCATGTGGTTTATCTCCTCTATCTTCAAGCCAGCAGCAGCACATGAAATTGTCCTTGTGCTTGGAATCCCTCTGCCTTCCTCTTCTGCCACTAACACAAGAAATCTCTCTGCCTTTGAGGGCTCATGGGGTGAGATTAGGCAAAGCTAGATAACCTCTCCTTTAAAAGGTTAACTGTGGCCTATAACACAACATATTCACAGATTATGGGGACTTGTGGGCGTGGAATCTTAGAAGATCATTTAGAATTCGGTCTACAACACCCACCAAAAGCAATTAATACAAATATTATTAGCTCCATATGTAAGTAGGCAAAACCTTATTAATTGTAATTATATTCTTTTGGGAGTTTTGTGACTTGAAAATAATATGAGTAAGTGAGTTTACAATGCGTAAACAAACTTATACTCACTTCGAGGAGTCTAACAAACATACTCTAAAAATTACTCATACACTTATGGGATTGCTTTGTGCCATGGATACACACATGTTGTCCCATTCACAAGCTTTGTTTTCTTTAATTGGAGGAATAAAAAGTCCTATGAGTTCTCAGGGGACAGCTATACTTTAAGCCTATATGTTTGCTGTCTTTGTATGCTTGGGTTTTTAATGTTTTAAATTTCTATTTAATGGATACATAAAAACATAAAATTACACATATTCATTTTCATACAATGTTTTGATGCAGGTATCAATGTATATATATTGCATAATGTTTAAATTAGGTTAAACACGTGTCTCCTCATTTATCATTTATTTTTTAAATTTTTATTTTCATTAGTACATGTTAGTAGTACATAATGATTACACTCATTGTGAGGAATCGGTACATATACATAACATATCTCAGTTCTTTACTTATCACTTCTTCGTGGTGAAAACCTTCAAGATCCTTTCTTCTATACTTTTGAAATGTACAGTGATTACTGTTCTCTATAATCACTCTACTGTGCAATAGCACACCAGAACATCTTGCTTCAATCTAACTGTAATTTAATACCTATTGGTCAGCATTTTTTTACCCCTCTGTTGCCCTTCCTACTCTCCCCAGCCATTCTCTCAACCTCTATGGGATCCACTTCTTTAGATTCCACATACGGTACTGTATGAGTGAGATCATAAGGCGCTTGTCTTTCTGTGCTTGGCTTATTTTACTTAATGTAATGTTATCTAGTTCCATCTATGTTGCCACAAATGATAGGATTCCACTTCTTTGGTAAAATAATATTCCACTGTGTATATATACCACATTTTCTTTATCCTAAGTGTCTTTATCTGATGGACACTTAGGTTGCTTCCATTTCTTGGCCATTCACTATTGTGAATAGTGCTGCAACGAACATGGGAGGGCAGAAGTTTCTTCAACATACTAATTTAATTACCTTTGAGTATATACTCAGTAGTGAGACTGCTGGATCACATGATGGTTCTAGTTTTACTTTTTTGAAGAAATGTTTTTCCTTAATAGCTGTAGTAATTACATTCCCCAAAAGAGTATGCACATCCTTCTCTCTGTATCTTTCCCTGCATTTATCTAAAATCTTTTGATACTAGCCACTCTTAGTGGAGTGAAATGATATCTCATTGTGGCTTTAATTTGCATTTCTCTGATGATTAGTGATGTTAAGTATTTTTTTTTCATTTAGCTGTTGGTCATTTGTATGTCTTTTATGAAATGTCTATTTAGATTTATTGCCCATTTTAAAAGATTTTTATTAGTACCTACATGTGTGCAATACATGCAGTTTACAATCACCTTGGAGAGTACGTACATATACAAAATACAATTTGGGGGTTTTTTACAGAATTTTAAAAATCTTCCTTTTGTAGTAGAATTTTTGGTTCCTTAAATATTCTGGATATCAATTCCTTGCCGGATGTATTGTTTGCAAATATTTACTCCCATTCTATAGGATGTATCTTCACTCTGTTGTATCATAAAACTGTTGTTTTATGAGAGTCTATCTCCCCTTAGGCCTATTAACACTTGCTTTATATTTGGGTGACCCAATATTGGGTACACATATATTTAGAATTGTTATTTCTTCTTGATTAATGGACCTTTTTATCATTATATAATAATGATAAAAATAATGACCTCCTTTGTCTCTTTTTCATTGCTTTTGATTTAGTTTATTTTATCTGGTAACAGTATGACTATCTTTGATTTCTTTTATGTTCTATTTGCATAGAATGTCTTATTTCATCCCTTCACTTCCAGTCTATGAGTGTCCTTGGCAGTGAAGTTAGTTTCTTGTAAGCAGCACATAATTGGATCTTATCTTATTCATTTAGTCACACTATGTCTTTTATAACTTGTTTTCTAATTCTTGCTTCTTTCTTTCTTTCTTTCTTTCTTCTTTCTTCTTCTCTTACAGTCTTCCTTTGTGATAAAATTATTACTCCAGTAGTGTTTTAATTTCTTGCATTTTTTTTTTGGCTTGTGCATTATAAATTTTTGGTTTGTGGTTACCATGAAGCTTACACAAAACATCTTTTAAGCAATAAACAAGTTGCAATGAAATAAATTTAACATCATTGCAAACATAAGAAAAGCAAAAGAAGAGAAAATATATTGATAAGAAAACTCTAAAATTGTACTCTATTTCTTCCCTATAGTTTCAACTTTGTGTCTTTCTATATTGTTTATCTCTTAATATAGTAATATAGTTATTTTTTAATTGTTTTTGTTTTTAGTCTTCATACTAAAGATATGAATGGTTTGCACACCATGCTTATAGTATAAAAACATTCTGAATTTGTTTATATAATTACTATTCCAGTGTGTTTTATACCTTCCCATGTTTGTTTGTTTTTTACTCATTGGTATCTTTTTCCTTCAGTTTGGAGAACTCTAGCATTTGTTGTAATAGAGATCTGGTGAATGTCTATTCTCTCGGCTTTTGTTTGTCTGGGAATCTTTTTATTTCTCCATTTCTAAAGGATAGCTTTGCTAGTACAGCATTCTCAACTGACAGCTGTTCTTTCTTTTTCCTTCAGCAATGTGAAAATTTCATGCCACTCTCTCCTGGCCTGTAAGCTTTCTACAAAGAAGTAGGCTGTCAGGTAAATCAGGACATGCCTATATGTTACTTGTTTCTTTTTTTCTTACAACCTTATGGATCTTCTCCTTATCTTTCACGTTTGAGAACTTGATCATAAAATGTTTTGGGGTAGCCTCTGCTGAAGTAAAAAAAAAAAAAAACCAAACTGACTAGTGAACTTTGATCTTTGTGTAACAGGATACACAAAGATTGGAAGTTTTCTGTTTTTTTTTCCTTTGGATGAGCTTTCTGACCCAAATATTTTCTCTTGTAATACTGTCCCCATAAGCTTTCTTTTTTCTTCTTTCTTAATCCTCTTTTTTTTTCTTGTTCAACTTTGAGATTTCAAAGAGCCTATCTTTGACCTCACTACTTCTTCTGTTTGATTTATCCTGCTATTTATACCTTCTGTCACATTTTTAATTTCACTGAGTATATTTTTTAGCTCAAGAATTTCTTGAGCTCAAAAAATATAGCTCAAATCTTTCTAATAGTTTCTATCTCTTTGTCAAGTTTTTCTGTTAGAATATTGAAATGTTACAGTATTAAATTATTGAGATATTTCTCTGTGTTTTCTGCAAGACCACTGAGTTTCCTTAAAATAGCTGTTTCAAATTCTCATCTGTGAGTTCTCTGTTATGGTTTATACCTAGATGGCCCCCAAAGCCTCATGTGCTCATAGGTGGGGATTTGGGGAAGTGACTGAATCATGGGAGCATGATACTCATCAGTGGATTAGTCCACTGATGAGTATCTAGCAAAATGTGATGTTGGGAGGTAAAGCCTGGTGAGAGGAGTTGAGTCACTGGGGGTGTGGCCTGGCAGGGTCTATCTCCCTCCCTCCTCCTTGATTGCTCCCTGCTTCCTGCTGCCATAGCCGAGCTGTTTCTCCCCTGCCCCTCTGCTGAGCTGTCCTGCCTTGGAGCCAGCTGACTATGGACTGATGCAAAATAGTGTTTTTCTACTTTTAAATTGTGGTTTTAGGTATTATGTCTTAGTGACAAAAAAGTAACTGAAAGTAACTAAGACATTCTCCCACACTGATTACTGCCTGGTCAGTTTCTGGAACCTTATTTTGAGTACTAAATGAGGTTGTAGTTTCCTGAAAGCTCTTGGGGCTTGTTAACATGCCATATCACCTGGGCACTAAAGGATTTGAGACTTCCTAATCTGCTTTTGTGCCTATCTTTTCAGAAATTAAGTAGGCTGCTTATTTTCTCTGAGCCTATAGTCACTTCTATTATTTCATCATTGGATGGCATTCAGATCCAGATTTGTTGAGAGTCTGCTGTTGGCATATTGTCACTGTTTCAGTACTAGAGGGAAATTCAAACTCTGGCTTGGGCCAAATACACTGATGGTGTGGTGTTAAAAACAAGAACCAGGAGAGTACCTAGAAAGAGTATTCTGTGCCCACAAGCCTCCCCCTGGGCTGGGATAGGCCCATACGCCTCATCTACTACTGGCTTGTAGTCAGGCACTGCAGATTCTGCCTGGTTCTAGGCAGAGTCAGAGAGGAGGGACCATCCCTGGGTCCCTAAGTCATACCCGTAGCTACCAATGCCACCAGAGTGTGTTACATACTAAGCCCACAGCCTGCCAAGACCAGCATAACACTGAGGTAGAACAATGGCCCAGACTGCTATGGGCTGCCTATTGGCCAAGGTGGATTTATGGCCCAAAACTGCTGCAATGAGACACAGGTGATGCTAGCTGAAATAAAAGTCTGATATACTGGGGCCACATAATATTCCCTGGCAATACATCTATTTCCTGTCTGCAGGAAGACATGTAAATGGGAGCTCTTAAGATGTCCCCAGTGTTAGGTTTCACTAGACTAGCACTAAGTTCTAGGGAAAAATCTTGTGCTTACTATCCCCTGCTATTCCCAGAGACTGGGGTCTTGCACATACTAGTAGTAGAGGTAGTGCTGGTAAATGGCAGCGCCTTGGCCACTTAGGCTTAAATTAAGATGAATCATGTCTGAGTCTCACAGTAACAAGAACCTACACAATCTCGAGGATGTACTGAGGCACATGTTGTGGCTGGGAGCAATGCAAACTGAAACAAAAGTCAGTCACTTTGGGGTGCAGATCTCTGCCTGGTGTCAGAGTGGTTCTATAGCCCCATCTGCAAGTATTGGCGTGGTGATACCTAAAGTTTGGAGACAAGTAGTGGAGATAGTGGCTTAGCTTCCATAGCTGATGCTAAACTAAGTCTCACAACCTCTACAGGCACAGACTTAGAAGGAGGGCAGATGTGCCCCAGACCTACAAGGCTGGAGCTGATACAGCCAAAACTCAAGTCTGTCCCACCAGCACACAGGCATCCATCTGATGACAGAGTCATTCTAGAGGCTTCATCTACGAGCTCTGACCTACCTACGGGGCCTTCGGATTCTGTCTGGTGGTGGATCTCATCTTAGCAGAACTGGCACTGGGCTCTGAGACAAAGCCCTGGGCTACCTTTTCTGCCCTGCTCCTATGCAGGTGACATCCTGCTCCCCATCTGCCACCTGGGGCTGGAGAAGGGGTGATAGAGGGCCCAGCAGCAATTCTAGCACCTTGGCCCAGCAGCAGGGTTCACTGTGACCAGCCTGGGTTTCAAGTTTAAAGACTGGACTTGGTTTCTTCTCCCTTAAGCAAGAGGCACCTACTCACTAGGCTGCTTGGACCTGGGGCAGGAGTGACACTGGTAACTCTTTCCTTCCTGCCTTCTGTTCAGTACATCTTTTCCTTTTATTAATACTAAAAGCTGGCACTATGGTCTCTCACCTGGTTTCTTTAGCTCTTGTAAAGGTTGTTTGATGGTCAATTTGGTATGTCTGTGAGGAGAGATCACCGGAGGATCTGATTTAGCCACTATCTTGCACCAATGCCTAAACATGTCCCTCTTAAGAATTCCCTTTGTTTGCCTTCCCACTTTTTGTGCATTTCGTTCTTCCATTTAAATATGATAAAACTATATCACTTGTTATTTATTTTACTCAATGGCTTTTTAAAAATCACTTGTGTGTCCTTGAATTAATATTATCTCTCTTAGATTATGTACTGTCATAGGTGGGTAAAAATGTATATACAAATTTTGAAATGTTTTGTGAAGTATTTACCCAGGAATGATGATCATGGTTTTGAGATGTTCTGGGTAAATACCCACAGTGTAAAGTCTACAATATCACCCACATGCCAAAACCTACAAAGTTAAGTTAAACCAAGGTCTATATATGATAAAGTATTAGTCATATTGTTAAAAGTTAAGAAGTTGGAAATAAAATTTAGAGATTCCTTTTCCTGCATGACTAGAACAAATGTCATTCCCAGATAGCTTCTGGTAAGTAGAACCCCTAGGTCCTACAGACTCAAGCCCATTTCAGAGAACAGTTTCAGGGAATTATTTTGTCTGGTTATTAAATATGTATTTTTATTTTGATTAATTTTTCATGCAAATCAAATAAAGTCTTATTCCCTACTCATTGCATTCAATTTAAAAAGAAAACTGCTGACTTAACTTGCTGAACTGAAATGCAAGCCTTGTAAGTTTTATAATTTTTTTAAATGGAGAACTTTAATCAAAGCAGAAAACTTTGCTCAAAAAAAGAATTTTGTGGAAATAAACATCAAAATAATTTTATTAATTTTTCAAAATAAAGAGCATTTCTAAGTAGTCTTTGCTAAACACTACAAATTGTCATGTCATTTAAATGTTTTGTTTCTTTGTCCTCCACGTCATTGGGTAAGTTATTTTTCATTCGAGATAACTAAAATGAAGCAATGCACAGCAAGGGAGTCATTTCCTGATAATATTTCCAGGATAATCACAACCACCTGGGGGAACAGGCAAGTAGAAGCCCTCACAAGTAGCGATGAGAGGTTTCTGTTCACCCGTTGTGTCCCATTCAGAACTTTGCCCTGCACTTCACCCTGCAAACTCCCTCTCAGGTCTTTTTCCCTCCTTTTGGAATTAAAATATATCTTTGTAGCCAAGCTACTCAGTGACAGATGGCTCATTTCATTGCTGTAATGTCAGCCTTTGGTCTCTGAGGAGATAGTTCCAGGAAAGAAAGTGGAAAATACAGAGGAGTGAACGTAAAACAAAATCTAGCCCAAGGAGCAGTCCCCTAGCTGTCAACAAGATAAAGAACTCCCTTCTATATTCACCCAACAACAGGAAATGGTCTCTTCTCTCTCTCAAAATGGTAACCAGTACATAGACTGAGGCATGAATCTAGTCCTTACTCTGACCATGACCAGCTTGGTGATTCTGAAATTGCTCCTCAATTTTCTCCTAAGAAAAAACAGGCATCACAGGTGGGGGTCTAGATAACATATGAAAAGAATTTAACTGAGTGCCCAGCTCTAGCACTCAGGCACTTGGCACTCAGTTTTGACTGAAAGAACAATGTACAACATAAAACAAGATTCACAACATAGAAATTGTACAAATGATAGGTTATTTTAAGATTCCTAATTCAGATGATATTTAGACTAAATTAGACTAAAGTCAGCATTTTATTTCGTTATTATAGCATCAGGGGATTTTTCCACTGAAGCAGGTATTAAGAGACAACTCATTGTTCTTTTCCCAGTTAAGGTCTTGAAAACTAAGAAAGACTTATCCCTAATTACATCTAAGAAGATTCCCTGATCAAATTTCCCACAATGCTCATTGGAATTGACTAAATTCTATTTTTATTTGTCTTTCATTTGTGATGAATGCATGCATTCTCCCATCACATACATTTACAAAGGTATAATTTATGAAGATTCTGTTTCCTTCTAACTTTTTTCCTAATCTTTTCCCTGGAGGTCTGTATCGGTGCTGCCATTTTCTAGTCTGTCTTGGCATCAACTGCTTCACCATTTGGCACCTGACTCAACAGAGTTTTATTACCACTAAATAAACAGTACCAGCCTATCTGAATGCATTCCACAACTGCTCTTCTGTGCTCCATGCCTTTGCCTGCCCAGGTTGGCTTCCTATTACATTACCTATCTGCATGCTGCTAAGGAATAGTGGAGGGAGTGCCAGGATTCACAGAATGTGTTAGTATTTTGACCTTTATTTGGGTTTAGTCACTGCACATCACTGGATTCCTTACTTTCTTCAGGATTCTGTCCTACCTGAGAGCCATAGGAAGTTAATCAGATTCATGCTTTCTGAAATAGTCTAAGCTGTCTCCTCTCCTATAATCAATTTGAGCTTAGTACCATATATAGTTAGCTAATACTAGATTGTTCGCATATATTGCCTTTAATTCTTACAATAGCTCTATGTATTCATAATGCAATTATCCCTATTTTATAGACATAGAAACTGAGAATTGAGAGATTTAAGTAACTTGCCCAAGAGCCCACTATAAGTGGGCTATATGCACAAAAGTAAGTCTATGTGCACAAGAGTCCAGGGAAGGACGTAATAGTTGTTCTCAAACATTAGTATGCATAACAGCTTATCTGGCGTGCTTATTAGAAGTCTATCCAGTGGACTCCATGCCCCGGTTCCCATGTCTCCCCCAGATTCTGATTCAGTGGTGGTCCCACGCTCTGGCCTTCAGCAAGCTCTCCTGGAGCCTCTGATGCAGGCCATCTGTGCGCACACCTAGCGCAGGAGAACTCTACACCCCAGCCACACACCAGCTCCCAGTGGGGTAGCACATTTCCTCCTTTTCTTCTCCTTGAAGCCACAAACTACCCAAGTGCAAGTGCTGAGATTCAGTTTCATAATAAAACCTAAACATAATGGGGTTTTCCTTCATTCAGGTGTGTGTTACGGAGGTATTCGGGATTGAACCCAGGTTCCTCACACTATGCTACGTCCCAGCCCTTTAAAAAATATTACAGTATATTTGCAAAGCATAATAAATACATTCATCTTGGAGAATTGGCACATGCACATATCACATTTTGATTAGTTTTATTCCCCTTTTTCCACCACACACCTTCCCTTCTCTCTACTTCTCCAGGTCCCTTTCCCATCCCCACAGTCTCCCTCCCTGTTTCCTACTATCACTCTTTTATTTTACACTATTTATATTTTAGGAATCTCATATTACAGAAATCATAGGACATATAATTTTCTGTGCTTTTAAATTTTATTTTATTTTAAAATTTTGAGACAGGGCCTTGCTAAATCGTTAAGTTACCCAGGTTTGTTTTGAACATGTGATCCTCCTGTTTCAGCCTTCCAGAGTGGCGGGATTACAGGCTTGTGCCATCACACCAGGCTGAATTGGGGTTTTGGTGGTAGGCAGAATTCTATTTGAGGACTGACAGAACTGGTTTCTCCATCATTTTTCTTCATTGACTTTTTGTATGTTACTTGATAAAATAACTGTCCTGTGTCTTATTCTTTTCCTCCATAAATGGAATGTAAAAATTCACATTTACTGCACAATCCACAAGATTCTAAAGAGGAAAAACTCCAGGCAAAGATCACAGTGTGAGCCCTCAAGATCAAATAACTCTCCTATAAATGTTGGACATGTTGATTTTATCACGGGTGCCATTTCTCTTACAAAACACAAGGGATGGCACATTTAGTTGGAGTTTGTGAGAATGGGGTTTAGTACCTTGCAGTGCACAAATTTTGTGCTCTTGGAAAAGGTATTTAATGTCCATGTATCTCATTTTCTACACACATAAAATGAAAATTAAAATAATACTATTTTCAAAGTCATGGGGACTATAACATAGTACTTTGTATAAATGAAATGTGCAAATTGCTCAGTACAAATATTTTCATTCATAGTAGCCTGGCTTCAAAGTATGGGTAATCTCAGGATATTCATTCTAAAGGGCTTGCTATATGGCTACAATATTAAGTGCCACAAAGATAATAAGCCCTGTCCCCACTTTTAGGGGCAGTTACACTCAAGTAGAAGAGATGCTCTGACATGATACCTAAAACAAGTGACTTGGGAGGGCGGATCACAGTGCACTGTTAAGAAGAAAAGCCAGATACAAAAGAATATATATTATATGATTCTTATTTTTGAAAAACAACTTTTTGTGTGGGTGATGGGGATCCAACCTAGGGTCTCATGATACTAGACAAGTGCTCTACCATGGAAACATATTTTTGGCCCTTAAAAATAATTTTTAGCTTGCCTTACAAGCACAGGCTCTGATTTTGATCCCCAGCACCAAAAATAAATGAATTAATTAATTTAAAAATTAAAAAATTAAAACAATAGCAGAGTACTACATATAAACACATACATATAAAAATGGATATATTTGCATAGTATATAACATATTAAACATATGTTGTCTTAGTTACTTTCTCATCACTGAGACACAATACCCAACACCCACAATTTAAAGGAAGAAGGGTTTATTTTGGCTCAGAGTTTGTAGAGGTTTCAATCCACAGTCCACTGGCTCCAAGACAGGACAGCACAGCAGAGAGGCATAGCAGAGGATACACAGCTCAGGGCATGGCAGGCAGGAAGAAAGAGAGGGACCAAGGGAGGAGAAAGGGAGATACACCCGTTGAGGCCACACCTCCAGAGACCCACCTCCTCTGACCACGCCTCACTCTCAACATCACATTTACTTATAACCTCATGAGTGTCATAACCTCATGATCTAATTACCTCCTAAAATCCCCACCTATGAGCAGATGAGCCTTTGGAGGGACATTTACATATAAACCATAACATATATATCCATATATACCTATACATCATTAATAAGGACTATTTTGTAGATGCGATGAAAAATAAAGAGGAAAAATATAAGTAAATACTGGTTTTTAAAAACTACAGAGATGTATATGATGAAAAAGCATATGTGAAATAACTGCATTTAAACAAATCTAGTGCATGAAAACATGGTCGAACTGCAAATAGTGGCTATTTCAAAGTAATGAGATTTAAGTGATAATTCTTTTCCTGTATTGTTAGACTCTTTTTATAATAAATACTATTTATGATAATTAAAAACATTTTAGGAAAGAGGGACTGTGCCAAGCATATTTATTAATGTACATGATGTGTTGTTTTATTTCATCTTTTTCAAATTGTATGAACTATCTTTAAATGGGAAATATTCCTTAAGTAGAAATTCTTAGTAATCATAAAATACAATGGAATAGAGTTATCATAATTCAAAGGCCAAACCTGCTTCAATCACTCAAATAAAGTGTACAATGAGCTTGTCTGCCAGAAGAAATTCAGTTACTGAACAATTTTCCCCTTCTTTCTTTTCCTTCCACACAAATTTTCAATTATGTTAATCCTTGATCTGTTGAAAGAAACTAGTTTATTAAAAACTTTACAATATGGTTTCATTATGCTTCTCCAACTTATTATTTTCTATGACTCATCATATCCAAAACTGAATTCATTTTCTTCTGCCTCAATCTCCAAATGTTTTTGTTTTACATCCCACATTATAGGATTGTTCTAATTTTTGTTCGTTAATAATACGTATAAAAAAGTATAAGCTCACTCTCTTGCTTTCTCGCCCTCAAATAAATTCTTACAACTGAACAGTGCATATTTCATATGCTACTGTGCATTTTTATGTCTATGACTAAATTTGAAGACGTATAGGTCTGGCCCCTATTTTAACTTTTCACAACACCTGCCTCAATTCTAAGCCTCAATTTTAAGTAACACCCACTGTAAATGTTACTGTCCTTTACCTACCAGGTGTAGGCATTTTGTATCACAAAATCATCCAGGAGAAAGGTTTAAAGGCTAGTATTTATTTAAAAGAATAATCATATTAATCACTAACAATTATCTAGTACTTATGGGTACTAGTAATATTTTAGTTTTATAGATTAGAAAACTGTGATGAAGAAAGACTAAAAATTGACTCAGATAAAATAGCCAATAAATTGGAAAACATGACCCTAACATAAAACTTAATTTAAAAAAAGATTTAAGTCATCTGTTTCCTCCACTATGATACACTTCTTTTGAGTGACCATATTTTACATACAATTGAAGGGAAGAAAATGATATAATATATACATGAATTTGATGTCTGTGCCTCCATACACTTTTCTTAAGTAACTATTAGTGATGATTTAGATTGAAGGAAGAGGGTAGTTGAGTGAATTCTAATACTAGCATATCAAGCAAGACCACATGTCATAAATTTGACTTAACCTTTGATTGTAGGCATTTTATATTTCTTCCTGGACCCAGATCAGCACTACAGCACTGGCCTCTTGTCTATGTTGTCACTTGTATGGTATCACCAGGATTCTTAATTTGGGAGCTCTTCTTGACAGGTGGAATAGTGTTACTGAGCAGGCAGCACTTAAAATGCTTGCCATTTTATTACAAGCAGGTCGGTGAGAAAATGAGATTGCCTTGATGCCAACCTCAAAACCCACAAAGTAACATTTATTAAATGATTTAGAGTACAGAAAAAATCTGTGTGTCCTTGGATTATATTGTTTAAAATAATCCAAGACTTTTTACTTACATATGTAGTTTGAAAGCAATAGATGATACTGAAAAATTTGGGGGTGATATATTTGTATATTCTGCCTCAGATTTTATTCTCAATATTTCTTCTTTACAATAATGGAGATTGAACCTAGGACCTTTGCACTAAGCTATATCCCCAGCCATTTTTAATGTTTCTTTTTTTGAGACAGGGTCTCACTAAGTTGCTAAATTGCTCAGGCTGTGTCCAAACTTGTGAGACTCCTTCCTCAGCCTCCCAGAGTTCTGGGATTGTAGGGATGCACCAGCACAGCCAGCCTCAGTATTTCTGTGAGAAAATAAAAAAAAAAAAAAAAAAAACAGTAGGCATTCGTAGCTTTGTTACCTTTTCCTTGGTATCGTTCTTCATAATATAGCTAAGATGAAGAAAGAAAATTTTAAATATAGTTGAAGAAGATTATATAATATATACATGAATTTGATGTCTGTGCCAAGTAAGGCACTAAAGAATATAATGGAATTTGCATATCTTGATTCCAAAATACAGAAAACTCTTCATGTAGAGACTACACATGAAGAACACGTCTATAAATCTGTAGACAAGGAAGCTAAAATAGAATTAAAGAATGACTTTGAAATTATCGTTAAGTGTAATTCATTACTTTGGCTTTAAAAACTAAAAATCCAAACATTTAACAAATTATCTTTCACAATAAAATTTTCATTTTATCCTGGCTAAACTGTAGTTCTAAAAGGCAATGATACACAATCCATGTTAGGGAGAAACATAGCAAATAGCGAATGCTCCTTCTCTCTCAACACAATACAGATGATGAATGTCTTTCAAATCAAGTAATAGCAATCACTTGCGGCATACTACCCTGTATTTGTTTTAAAAGCTTGATTATCTGAAAAACAGGGATGATAACACCACTAAGCTGTCAGACCAAATTGCTTTGCAGAAACTCCGTGAAATATCAGGAAAATTCCCTGTTTTCTCCCACAATATAGGCTTTTTTTTTTTTTTGGTGCTGGAGATCGAACTCGGGGCCTTGTGCTTTCTAGGTAAGTGCTTTACCACTTGAGCAAATTCCTCAACCTCCATATTCTCTTGGTTTTTTTTAATTTTATTTTTATCAAGAACATGTATTAGTACATTATATACATAATGATCATAATCAACATGGTTATTTTGCCCATATTCTCTTAATAAATGTTCTTAGAGAACTGGATGGGGAAGAGGGCAGAGATAAGTGTGCAATTCTGCTTAAGACTTGCTTGGTCATAAATTTGGGAGCAGGAAGGGATTTTAGAAGGTATCTCATCAAATTTATTTATTTTACAGATGAAAGAATTGAGGCTTAGAGATCTGCAACAACTAACCCAGGTAATTAAGTTCCTGCTAAAACCAAACTATTAACCTTTGTCTACTGACTTTCAACAACATTAATGATTTTAAGCGCAGACTACAGACAAGTATTATGCTAAGTGCTTTACAGTAATGCTTACTGCTCTATGAAATCAGTAGTACTGGCATCTCTTTTAACCCAAATGCTTGAAAGAAGTTAATGAGAAATAGAGTACTTTTTGTCAAGACAAAAGTCTTACTTCAAATCACCTCAGTGACTCAAATGGGACTCATGTGATCCCATAGCTTTTGTGCTTCTAGCCATCCTCCAGTAACCAACGTCAATCCTTTCTGAGAGAAGATCAATGACAGATTATTGGTAGATAGGCTTCCAATTGCTTTTACACTTATCAAGTCTGTGACTATTATGAACTCATAAATAACTAGATATTTGAGGTGCCAAGATGACATGACCTCAAATCCAAAGAAAGCAGACAATGGAAACATTTCAAGAGGATCAGCTAATGTTTAAGGAAATAAATAAAATGGGTGTGTTGACAGAGAACTAGAAACTACAAAAATAAATGGAAATTCTGTAATTAAGAATACACTACTCAGGCTGGGGATTTAGCTCAGTGGTTAGAGTGCTTGCCTCACAAACACAAGGCCCAAAGTTCCATCCCCATCACCAAAAAAAAAAAAAACAAGATATTGCCTCATATCTGGGAGATTATTCACCTGATGAGGAAATTAGAGTATTAGAATATAAATCAAAAACATTCAAATAAAGCATAAACACATAAAAAAGGAGAAAATAAAAAAATGATGAAAGATATCATAAAAAGTTTTACCCCTTTCTATAGGGAAAGGTGTATAGAAAAAAGAGAGGGAATAAAGCAGAAGCAATATTTAAAAGATGACTGAGAATTTACAAAAATAAATTGGCCACGATACAAAGATTGAAGAAATTCTATGAACTCCAAAAGAAAAAAATGAATGACAAATTTCAGATTATATAACAATAAAACCACTGAAACCCAAAGACAAAGAGAAAAATCTCAAAAGCAGCCAGAGAAATAAACAGATTGTTTTTGAAATAGCAATAGAAATAATGGAATCTATATGGCAATAGAATATTTTTCAGACTGGAAGAAAATAACTTTTATCCAGCAATATTAACATTGAAAAATGAAAAAAAAACCCACATTTTCAGAAGAACAAAACAGAAAAATCACTATAAGTAGACTACACTAAATAGTGAATACTGCATGATGTTATTTAAGTAGAAGCAAAATTACTCCAGATGGAAATTCAGAGATACAGGAAGGAATAAAGAGCCAGGAAAGAATGGATGCATGGGCAAATGCAATTAAATTTCAGCCACATGCAACATTAATAGTAATGCTTTAGAGGCTTGTAAGATAGATGCAAGAGTAGATGGATAGATAAATTAAAATTATTGGCAGCTACAGAGTATAAGTTGGAAGGGAACAAATATAGTTAATATGCTCTAAGGTCCATGAATTATCTTGGAAGATAAAAGCAAGTTCGCATGTTTAAATTTCTAGGTTAACCACCAAACAAAAGAGTGGTGAAAGAATATATAACCATCAAGCTAATAGTGGACTTCATAATAATAAGGAAGAAGAGAAAGATCACAGACAAGGAAAGCAAATATTAAAATCATAGATTTTAACACAAATATGTCATTAGTTACCTTTAATGCAAAAGTACAAACTCTTCTAATTAAAATAGAAAACTTATCAAAAGGAATAGTTAAAAATCAAAATATTCTGACAGCAGCATGTTCAAGATGCAGAAGTTGAAAGTGAATGGGTATAAAGTAGTATATCACACAGAAATAAAGTTTCAACAGAATGTCAAATATGATGTGGTACCTTATAAGTACAGAAGTTACTTGTCAGTCAGAAAATCAACTTCTACTCAGGTGAGAGAAATGGAAGAGCAAGAGATCACAAATGAACACAATTCAAGATTAAGCAAAACTAATCTAAACAAATAGTATCTCATTATGGAACAAAATTCTATACTAACTTTATAGAGCATTAAGCAAAGCCCAGCAGTTAAAAATACCACGTCACAAATTAAAATTGATACCCACAACTTTTAGAGCACATGCACCGTTCTGTACCTATCATGAACAGTTTATGTAATAATGTTTTTTTAAATTTAGAATTCACAAATAATTATAAAACTTTATTCATTAAAAATCTATCAAAAATAAGTGATTACTATAGAAGTCAGGATAGTATTTAGACCAAATGTTACAGTTTATATCTAAAATGCCCCAAAAGTCTTATATTCAAAGATGGCCCTTTAAAAATGTGATTGGATCATAAAGGTGTTATCAGAAGATTCATCCATTGATGAGTTCATAGCTAAATGTGCTGTTAAGAAGGGGACTGGTTGGAAGAGGTAGGTAACTGGGGACATGATCGGGAAGGTTATATTCTCATCCCAGGCTCCTTCTTTCTCTCTCCACTCCCTTTCTACCATGAGTGGAGCAGCTTTCCTCTGCCATGCCCTTCCACCATGCCATTTCTACATTGGAACCAGCCAACTGTGGACTGAACCCTCTGGGCCAAAATAAACTTCTCTTCCTTTAAATTGTAGGTGTCAAGTAGGTTGTTCCAGTGACAGGAAAGTGACTAATTTGAAGGCACAGGGTCACTGCTGTGGGAGAAGCCTTTGGATCAGGTTTGTGGTAGGATTTTGGAAAAGTTTGGAGATGCAGTCTGAAGAAGCCCTAGAATGTTGTAAGCAGAGCTTGGTGAGTGATTCCCGTGAGAGCTCAGAAGACCAGAATGCTGATAGGAATGCAGACAGTAAAGGCCAGGTTTATGAGGTTTCAGTTGAGAATGTGGATGACTCTATTAGGAACTGGACTAAGTGATTACTATAGAGGCATGTGTGTTACATTCTGGCAAAGAACTTGCCTTTGTTTTGCTCATATATTAAAGTAGCAGACTAATCTGGCAGAAGAAAATTCCAGGCAGCTCAATGTTCAGGTTGTGGCATGGATAGTGCTTACTGCTTTTAGCTATACCTTCAAAGAGAACCAGGAACACAAGGCAGAGCTGAAAGATGTGAAAATTGTGTGGCTTGGCCAGAAAGGGAGTGCCTGTAAAGTTGGGGCCAAAGAGTGTGGTTGCTGAAAAGATGAAAGCCATTAAAAAGAATCTAAATACTTTGGATCAGAACAATAAGAAAGAAAGATGCTTAGCTGGGTGTGATGGCACATGCCTATAATCCCAGCACTCTGGGAGACTGAGGCAGGAAGATCACAAACTGGAACCCAGCCCGGGCAATTTAGAAACTTACCAAAATGCTGGTTTAAAAACAAAAACTTTTTTAAAGTTCCGGGGATGCAGCTCAGTGTGAAGGCCCTGGATCTAATCTCTAGTATCACCAGATAGCAATCATGAGCATAATCATAATCGTAACCATAATGCCCTGAGGGATGACCTGGGACTGTCTTCATAAAGCAAAGTGAAAATTTCAAAGAAATTTGCCCTTTTACACCCTTAAACTTGTGATGGCTATGGTTCAAGTCCTTCCACCATGCCATTTCTGTCTTGAGTTAGCAACACTCAAGGGACTGAACAACAAGGGACTGAACACTCTGGACCAAAATAAACTCCTCCTTTAAATTGTAGGTGTCTAATATTGTCCTAGCAGTGGGAAAGTGATTAATACAGCACCCATCATGAAAAAATTATAAAAAGTAATTTTTAATGTTTAGAATTCAGAAGTACAGAGGTACCTCTGAGAGGTTTGTACAGAGGTACGAACATTATTCTTTCCACAATTCTGGTCACAAACTGAATTGGAGAAGAACTGAATCAAACTCAACAGTTGGGTTCAATGTTGATCTTATGGGGAAATTTGCTTCAGTTCTCATCCAATTTGGTTTGTGACCAGAATCGTGGAAAGAATTAAGTTTGTGAACTGAGGTACCACTGTATCATATAACTTTTTTTCATTAAAATCTATCAGAGAAGTGCTTATGATAGCAATCAGGATAGTATTTAACTCTGGGGCAGAAGACGGACCTAGAGATTGAGGAGGACACATGATCAGTCTCTGGGGTACAGACACTTTTACTTTTTAATAAAAATATTTTATTATTTCTTAAATTTAAAAAATTACTTGAATATTATTTATTTATTTGAAGATAGAAAAGGAGAGGAAAGGAGATATGACAGACAGTTACTCAGAATGAGGAGGAAGAATTTGAAAGTGAATTGCTCCCGGACACTTTTATTTCTTACCCAGATACTAATTCCATGGATCTTTCTATTACAATAACTAATCAAGCTATTATATATATATAAGATATTATATATTTAATGCTTTATGTATAAATTATGTCAACACAAATATTAAATGTTTTTATCTGTTTTTTTTTTGAAAAGTGAGCTATTTTCTCGATTTTCTTCTAAGTTACTTACTTTCAAATACTAGAGTAGGCTCAAGTTAGGTTACAAAGAGTCCCAGAGGAATATTCCCCAGCCCTGTCTGGCCTGCCTCATTACATCTTCTTCCTCAGGACCATGTGATATTTCCAGTCTCATCTTGTTAATGGCACAAGAGTCATAGTGATTGGTTTCTATGTGCTTCCAAACAAGAGGTACATTTCAATACATAATTTTTTCTGATTCATAGTAAATTTTACAATATCACAATTATTTTTCTCACCAAATAACCAAGAACAAGTAAGTACCCCCACGGTGTCCAGAATGAAATTAACATTTGGTTAAGCAGAATGAATTTTCTAACAATACCTTATTGCGTGATAAGCAAACCAACAAACAGATAAAGATAAGTGGATGGCTATATGATGGTTCATATTAAAGAAAAAAATATCAGTGTTGAAACTTCACTGTGTTCCATGCATTATTCTTATCTCACATCTCACAATCTCTGTGTCAGGTACAATTTCTTCACAGACAAGGAAACGGCAGCTGATAGCAATCATAAGTGACAGTACTAGTAGCCTGCAGAATCAGGACTTGAGTTGCAATCACAGGTTCATTTAAGACTTCCTCACACATGAACTGTGCATGGCAATGATCCACACAGACACAGAAGCTCCACTGTGGCGACGCTACAACATATGGAAGGGGAATACTGGGTTTTTTCTCAAAATGTGTGTCTATGAGGTTGTCTAATTTTGATCCTGGAATAAACTAAAACAAAAACTAAAGAACATGAGAAGTAATACGCTTTCAGGATCAATAGAAATGAACTAACACCCTTAGATTCCCCACCGCCACCAAAAGCCCTGTCTTTTAATTTTTTTAAACTTTTGCAATTATGCTCCTACAAATATGAAATTGAAAAAAGAGATGTGTGCCCATTTCCAAACACTCCCATGCTCAACAAACCCAAACTTTTTATCTAAACGTTATGGAATATTCTGTTTTGCACAAGCTCTCACTTAGTTATTTAGAACTCACTGTATTTCCAAAGGCATTATCAGATGGCGATCAATAAATAAACAATAGGAAACAGGAAAAATAGAATGAGTACCCTGAAAGATTATCAAGTATTAACATAATTTTCCATTGCCAGCTTCTGGGAAGCTGAAATGTAATTCCCATTGTACCCTGAATTATAGACAAGCTAGGTTTATACTTACTTATGAAAGTGTTTTTATCAGAATGTTCTGTTAGTGCCATTTATTATTTATGAAGTCAACAAGGTTTTAAAACATCATCCATATATGTTGAGTCATGCACATTCTAGAGAAGAAAAACAAGATGAGACAAAAACTCAAAAGTAGGTGGGAGTACTAAGTGTTTATTTCCTTTTTCATTTGTTTCTAAGATATTTTATTGGATGGCAAATAACAAAAGCATCACTGTCCTTGATCAAAGGAGAAAGGAAGGAAAAAAATCAGAAAGTATGGCCAAAGTCAGGACATGTCAAAGAAATGGAGAAAAATTGCTTTCATTCATCTTTTACAATCCTAGCTTTAGAAAGGGTAAAAAAGAGACATTGTTCCTTCGAGTCCCAGAAAGAAAGAACAAGTCTAAGAAAGAAATTTGCAAAGTTGAACTTAAGAAAATAAATCGAGTAAGAATAGCTAAGTATTGTTTTGAAGTTTGAGCATTTGAATTTTACCCATGCTCCCTTTTTTACAGTGAAAAATACCTAATTTATACTCATGTACCATTAAATTTTATCAAATAACTCTGTTGGCCATCTCTATGATAAAGTCAATTAAGAATAAGTTATTAGGGCAAGAATTTAGCCCAAGTGGTAGAGCGCTTGTCTAGCAAGCACAAGGCCCTGAGTTCGATCCCTGTACCACAAAAAATAAATAAATAAATACATTATTATAGAATAAAGAAATATATATCAAGGTCCAGGCATCATTTCAAATACTATAGGAAATGCTACAGATAAAGATCCAGAATTCCAGAACCAAACTGTGTGGGTTCAAATCCTGCCTCTGTCATATTGTTTGTGACCTAAGGCCATTTGCCTGACCTCTGTGCTCTTCAGATTCCTCATCTGTAAAATATGGTTAATAACTGCATTTAACCTACAAGGTTATTGTAAAGATTATATTAGTTAATAAATGTAAATTTTTACAACAGTGCCTTCCATATAATATTATTTCATTGTTTGCCGCTATTTTGAAAGTTATTATCAAAATAATATTTGAATAATTATAAACTCATTTCTGGTTTTAAAGCTAATTATAAAGCCAAGAATAGGAGGGGAAAAGTATTCTCATGCCAGTTAAGAATGATTCTGGTAGAAAGTAAGAGAACTCTATGAATGGTGGTTTAAATACTTTGTGTTGGATTTATAAGAATTTTCAGAGTCAGACCATTTCAAAACTGGGTCAACAAATAATAAATTAACACCAAAATATTGGTAATAATAGATTAACATCAAAAATATAACCCAAGACTCATTCTAGCTTTTTCAGTCTTAGCTATTTGGCCTTTCAGTCTCATACTGGTTGCTAAGGATCAAGAAGGTTGTCACAGTTGTAGGCATCAAGACTGGATGTAGGGAAAGGTAAGCGACAACGAGGTGTCCACTCACGCACTAACACCCATTCCTTAAGGGGTTAAAATGATCTCATTCTTCATACTGGCACACTTCCCCTTCTCAGAGGAAGGACGCAAGCAACACTGGAATATCTCTAGTGGAAGGATGCAGAAAGGCTGTTGGGTTAGCCCCTGTACTCTGACAAAGAGGATCTGTCAGAAAACAACAACAAATGCCACACATATCCTGAGAAACTCAAAGTATTCCAATTAAATCTCACAATCAGAGAAGGCTGCTTATTCACAGCTGTTATTCAGTATTTTATGGAGACCCAAACCTGTGGCCAGAAGCCCCCCAAAAAAAAAAAAAACTGAAAAATTTAGATTTAAAATTAAAAGTCACACCCTCCTTCTCACCAACATTTGAAATGCTACAGCCACATGTAGCTAGTGGCTACCCTAATGGACAACATAAAAAATATTTCCAACACCTGAGGAAGTTCAACATGACAGTGCTGCTGTTTAGAGGGAAGGGAGTCAGTCTCCATCAACCTCAAAAATGTGAATAAGTGTTGAATGCACACTAACCTGTCCTACCAAAATACCCAAGTACACAAAAATCTATGTTCAGAATTGAAGCACTGTTAGCAGTACTTAAAAATTGGAAATGACATAAATGTCCATCAAAAGAAAGACAACTTAATAAATTATAATATATTCATATTATAACATGCCATGCAAGTATTTGAAAGAATGACACAGATCTATTTGTAGTCACAAGATGCTTATTATATATTACTAAGTGACTCAAACAAGTTATGGGTCACATATACAATATCTCATACTGATTTTAAATATATTTTATATAATTTAAATGCATGTAGATATATTTGCATATGTTTCAGAACTGGAACTAGGGAAAAGTGAATGAGATGTTGAGGGTACAAAATGTAAGGTATTCACTCTTGGTACCTACTTAAATTTTACAGCCTCCGTTCCTAACACACGGTCCCCTACTTCTAGCACTGAGGTATTTGCATGAACATGGAAAAATGATTAAGTAAAAATCACTCTGGTAAAGTAGTATTTTCATTGAGATCATAGTAACTTGTACATTATCTGACTTTTTAAAGGAAGAATACGACCAGAAGCAGGCCATTTAACAAGGTCTGTATACAAGGGACCAGCGGGGATCACCAAAGTGTTCAATATGTTGATATTTGAGCTGGTCTTAACGTGTCCAGATCCAGATCATTTCTGAGGATATTCACTGATTTTATTCATTTTATGACCCTTTGATCACAGGAAATACTACCACCACCCATACTGTATAAATACTCATTCTTCCCCCTCTTTGTATTTTTCCATGTTACACTCTCAGTGTTTATTTGTAATAAATCTTATAGGTTACAGCTTCTGTGGTCAGTTATTTGTCAAATATTTATGACAGCTCAAGTCACTGGCCTTTGTACAGATATTCCTGCCAATTAGAATTTCCAACATGAACATAAGTGATGTCAATGTTTTTCTTTCGCCGTCTCTGTATTTTGATCAGTGTTCATGCCCTTGGTCATTGTTCAAATTTTGAGATTTACTTTATTTCAAACGAGACTTAGCTTTACTTTGTCAAATGATGAGGTCTGCTGTATCCTGTTACCTTTAGAAATTAAAGATAATAATCAGTTTAGCTTTATTTTTAGTAACTATACTTTCCATTAAAGAAGTCTGTACCTTGAGATAAAGAGTGGCCAGTGTGCCCTCTGCTTTGTACTGATAATAAATTAACACCATTTTCTTACTATATACATATTATCTCCATATGGTATGAACTATTTCCATTGTGGTTTTTTGTTTTTCTAGAATAGGGCTAAAAGTTTCCTATTCTGTTTTTAAAATCTTTCGAAACTGCTCATAAAAATAACTCAATCCACAATTCCATTATCAGATTCATGGTTACAAATTTGTATATGACGGATATAAGAAAAAAAAAATTTTGAAATGCAGATTATCTAGTTTTTATTTTTCCCAAGTGTATTTTTAAAGACAAATACAGTGTCCTCAAATGCTCTGCTGTGACTTTAGCATGTCACAATAGTCAGTTTACCGAAGAGTGACACCTTTATCTTGGTCAGCCAGCTGTTCAGTCTCTATGCTACCAAAACAATGGATTTGGTCCGGTCTCCTAATGACTGGATTGCCTTTTGTAACACGAAAATACTAATAGCTGTTTAGAAATTAAAGTTGATGATAATGATCAATAATTTTCACCAAATTCTGTTTATCTAACTCTAAATTTCTTACCATTGTCAATGCAGTTGAGTCTGAAATGTTTATTTTATGGTTATGAGTTGATATTTTTCATTGAATAGGACTTTAAATGCAGTGAAAAATATTTTCATAAATAAATATAGAATACATTCTATTATACAAATGTCTTATTAAAATTTAACACATTGTTTTCAACTTTTCTACATTTTGATTATGTAATTTATAAATTCATATGATAATGAATAAATCAGTAAATATTATTTGCTTGTTCAATTTCCAAGGTTCTAAGATGTGAAGCCAAGCAAATTATTTTATTGCTAAACTCTTCATAAGAAAAAAAGTTTAAAAACAATGTTTATTGCTCTTAATACAATATTTTCAAGAGTCTTTTATATAGAAACATTTTATAGCATCTACCTACTTAACGATAAAACCTTTACATTATTATCAGCTGAAGAGACTTGTATACACCTAAGTCAGCAATTAGATTCTAAGATGATTATTACATTTTAAAAATTAATTTGGGGCAAATGGACCCTTAGAAAATTTCTTTAGACAGTGTTTGAAATTTTTAATAATGAAGAAATTTAATATGATGATTCAGAGCTATAATTGTATTTTCCTCCACATTTTAATTACATATAATGACTAAATGTTTCTTATAAGTTAAATTCTTTAGAGAACCCTTCACCTGAGTGAGCCTCCTCACATAAGGTCTACTGCATTTGAGGTAAATAACACTTCAAATGCAAATGAGAATAGACTGGAGTCTAATGTGACTCCCAAAACCAGATATTCTAAATCTCCAAATTTCATATGTTGTAATTAAACACCATTTGACATCTTTCAGGTATATTAGGGGACCAATTTACCAGCTTAGTCATCATAAAGAACAGTAACAGTCTTTTATGTTTTTCTTTTCTAAAGACGTGTGGCACTTATTTTTCCTGGCAGTTAACCAAGTTCTGAGCGGGTGACACTTTTCTTCTTGGCGTAAACTATGTAAATGCGTGCAATAAATCAATGGTTCTAATTTGAAATATTTGTAGTGCTGGATAAAAGCCAACTATCTCCTTTTCAAGGAACTCTAACACTGTTTTTTAAGGAAGCAATAGTAATATCCATCACTTACTTTTAAATATATGTGTATGCATGCATATAATATGCACATATTTAATATTTAATTATAAAAAATATGGAGCGACTTGATCTACTAAATGCAGAGAAAGCTCTTGGGACATTCTAATGGGAGAAATCTTAGCAGAAATGTTCACTTTGCATCAGGGAAAATCTAATGAAAATAACCAGAGCTGACCCTAATTTTAACCCCATTTACTGAGAGAGACAAATTTTCCATTGGAGTGACTCTCAGAGAAAACCAAGGCTATGGGGAGAAGGACCTGCTTTGATTTTACACCCTATCTTTGATTCTTCTCTTCTGAGGGATTTTCCCAGATGTCACATATCCTGAGTGCGGTATTCATGATCAGGGAGATTGATCCATATAGCAGAGTGTGACAGCAAGCAGACATGTTCCATTTTACGGGTTGGGCAGACAGGAGCCAACTCTGTTGGGCAGCAGCCTGGAGTGTAGCCTAAGACTCCATCTGCAGTGGGAGGATGAAGAAGCAGACACAGCACGTAGAACCTAGGCTCTACTTCTGCTGATGGCATACCTAAGTCCAAAGCTGGTGTTACCATCTAACTGGCTGACTGGCCCATTTTCTTCATCTCTAAAATGGAAAAAAAGAAAATAGATACTATCAATCTTATAGTGGTTATTGTGAGTTCCTGGTATGTAACTAGAGATTCAGTGTAGAGTAAGGGGAAAGCGGTGGCCTAGAGAACTAAGGGTAGTGGTAAGGAAGCTAATACAAAGGAGAGAAGAAATAGAATAAAGAAACCAAGTCTCCCTTCATTGAAGTCACCCATATTGTCACAGCAGTTGGGTGTTAAAGTATGGCCACACTCATTAGTCAGTTAACTATCTTTCTAAAAATGGAATTTTCGGCCATGGTACAAGACACCACTGAACTGAACTGACTTCGAATGTCCTCCAGCAAGGTTTAGTCATAAATTAAATAATAAAAAGAAATAAACTCTCTGGTTTCAAAAAGATTTCCCTAAGACTTCTGGTCTGTCTCCCTTTGACTTGGCAGAAATCAAAAATCTACACAGAAATAATTTCCACCACAACACTGGACAAACTAATTCAGCAGCTCAAAATCTTTACCTTAAAAAGATAAAAAATCTGATTGGGTATTCAGTGACTATTTCAAATGCTTAATGGGGTTCTTTCTCTATTGACTCGTTATTCTTTCTGAAGGAATTATTTCCCTTAAACAACTATCTAATCAGTAAATTGAATCATTGATGAGAAAAATGCATACTGTTATGAGAAGTTAGGGTTCCATATAAAACGTCCTATCTTGACTTGAGACCAAGGATGTGAATTTAAATTCCAACCCTCTCACTGCAATATAGATGGACTCTCATCAAAGACTGGTAAAGAAAGTTTCCTATTATCTCCTCCATGGCATCACTTGGTTTCCTTGTCCTCAGCCCAGCTGCACATTAGAATTACCCTGGGAGGATCTTTAAAATTCTAATGCCAGGGCCCCACCAGAGATTCTGAGTTAACTGACCTGGGTGTGGCTTGTCATTGGTTTGTTCTTTGAAGACCCCAGGTGGCTCTAGGAGAGTTAACACCAGTGGGCTCTGTGAAATTATATATGCATGAGCACAAAATATTCCTTTTCCTTTCTTTTGTCCTTTAGTTTCACAATTTAATAATTTTTAAAAAGACTATGACATGAACATGATTTCTTCTGTTCAGAATTTTTAAGTGACTGCATAATTGTTCTGTCGTTTTATTGAGTGATTTAGAGAGATGATATAGTAAGTCCTACATAAAGTCTCATAAATTGTATTTGAAAATGATTTTGCTCACCAGCTAATGAATATTTTTTTTTGCTATCAACCAAAAACAGACAAAAATTTCTAAAAAAGCAATTAATGAGCACTTTTCACTTTCCATGGAGAGATCCCTTCTCTCTTTGTAACAATACCACCAGTCACCCAGGCATCCATCCCTGAATCTTAGTATGCTACCACAATGCCTTCAAGTGGGTGAAAATGAGCTCATTTTATATTCTGTTTATAAATGAAAACACCCCATTTGGTCGGAGAGAGGTTGGGTAATTAATACCTCCTCTCCCTACCAGCTGGGGTAGCCCTGTCCGTGACCCTTTGTCCCTACTATTTCTGGAGCTCTCTGGGTTCCTGCCTCTCCATTCTATCCAAGGAAATTTCATGTAATAAATATTCACTAGGTACTTAGCATGTGCCAGGCACTGTTTTAAGACTGTGGACCTATGGCTATGAGCAAGACAAGCAAGAATGGCCAGTTCTTTCTTAGAAAATACACTTCAGAAGCAGAGACAGAAAATAACACAACAAACTAATAAACAAGAAACTAAATATTGAACAGAATAGAGAATGTATTATGTTGTGGTCTTGTATTCCATGGGATATGCTTCAGGAAATCCTGATCTATTATTCACATCTGAGTAAAGTTTTTCCCTCCCTGGTTTTCACATAGCTCTAAAACGACTTAGCTGTTATCTCCCAAGGAATTGTTCATTTGCCCTTTACCAACAAACTCCTATAGAATGAGAACCAGCTTAACAGTTTTTAGGATTTCATCTATTACAAGGTCACTCAGAATATTACCTCTTTAAGTTCAGTTGACAAATGTGGTTTATGGATGTGGCCGTAATATTTCCTATGAACCTACACTTGCTTGTTAAGTGACCCCTCTTGCTTCTTTGTCACTTTCTGTTGGCTTTGACTAATTTTTTACACACTCTAGTTCTTATACCCTCCAAAAGTATTTTCCAGCTCCTTCCATTAACTTAGATATTCTTTCTCTAAACTCAGCTTCTGAATTCAGTTTGCCTTGTGTCATTTTAGTGTATCCTTTTTCAAATTTGGGTGACAGATCTGGTGACTCCTCTGTATTAGAATTTGGGGAAAATGCGACTTTCAACTCTGCTGACATACTAAGTATTTTTTCAATCATTTCTTGAACATTTTAACTGTATTCTCAGAAATATGTAATGCACAGACTCATAAAGATGAATGAGCTAAGACCCCCTCTTCTAAGAAGCTGACTAAGGTCTGCAGTCAACTGACTGCAAAAAACAAAAAAATTCTTAAAAGCGGACAATCATAACACAAAACCGAATTGCTTAATTTTAACTTTAAACTTTTCAGATACACTCAGTCAACAAACTTTAGATGGAGGCCTTTTATTTAATTGCTCATTTAACTTTACATGCTCTTTCTTGCATAGCCGTGACATACCATCTATAATTTCTAGGTTTAGTTTATTTAAAATAAAGAATGTAATAGCACTGTGCAAACAGCTGAGTACTGAAATAGTTTAGATTTTTCAGTTTTTTTCCCTCAGTCTTTCAGTATTGTTCTAAATCTATTTTGACAGAATGTGTTTTAGCATCTTATTTTTAGAGTATTTACAAAATATTTCTTTCTTTGTGTATTTGTTTACAGGATGCTGAGGCTAGAATCCAGAGCCACTCGCAGGGTAGGCTTTACCAGTCGACTACACTCCTGGCCTCAAAGTATTTAAAAAAGTTTTCAAGAAATAGCAACTCTCTTTCACTCCACTCTTACTATTTCATCAAGTTCAAATATTTAATTCAATTACATATTTTAGAAGATCAAGTATAGCTAACATAATCAAGTTTGATTTATTGTGAGGAGCAAGGGATCCTGGACAGGAACATGAGAGGCAGGATTTCAGTGAGCCTTTTGTGTCTCTCAGGACAGGGCATAAACCACGGCATACTCTGGTTAACCTCTCCAGTTGCTTAAGAGATCTCTTCAGATTATATTATTCTAGTGCAATACAAACAGTTTAATGATGGCTTATGAAAAATGTTATTATGTATTTCAAAATACACAATATTGTTATCCAGCCTGAGTATTGTTTTACTTCGGAATTTTTTCTTACTCTTTTTTCTGGTCTTTGATTATTTTAATTTATATTTTGAAATAGTCAATATAATTGCATAGTTCAATATTTCTAAAATAAAACAAACATGAAAAATATCTCTAACATGCCTGTTCCTAACCATCCAGCTTCCTTTCCCAGAGGCAACTGATGTTACTAGGCCCCTCATGTAGATAAAGTCCTTATATAAAGACTTTTCAAATGTATATAAAACATTAAATCACATACAATCTATTTTTTTCTTTTGTACAAAAATACAAACTGTTAGCATACCAGTTTCTAGGATGAGTGTTGACACATTCTTCCTTCACCTTCTGGGATAAAATTTATATCAAACAAATGAAAACTTGTCAGACGCTCTTGTTTAGCTGACTGAGCTTCCAGCAGATGGCCAGATTTGGTCCCATTACTACCGTATCTTGATTCTGTGCCAGTTTTGTAACATATATCAAGAACATATCATTTGTTTCCTCTCCAAGGCCAGTTCAACATCATTTTTTTCTCTTTTATCCATTTGCAAGCAGATTAGTATAATTTTATGGATTTTCCTAAAGGTATATCTCCTTGACATATAGAACGTATATGTGTGTACCATCCCTCTTATCAAATTTTTAAATATTATTTACTTATTTGGTGCATAGGATAAACAATGTCATGATAATATGTCCACCAGGTCTTGGTATTTCATCTTAGATTATATATGTGCATGCATGTTGCAATGGGAATTCATTTTATTTACAACCCATGTGCTTTATATTCATATTGGTATTTGAATTTCTGAGTAACATTTTGTGTCTCCTAATGATTTTTTTCATGTGAATCTTTGAGAACCTCCTTTAGACTTATTTTTCTTTCCATGTCCTATCTATTCTCCTCCAAAGAAGTCAAAGTTATGGCTTTATCTGGGAGTTTATTTTGCTTTCTCTATGTGTTCATTGTTCAGCCCTCTTGAACAGGTCAGCTAATCTTTGAGAAAACACATTTGTTCTTCCTGATCTTTGTAACATACACATCGCCCCTGCCCTGAACCCATCATTCCAGCACACCAGGTCCCAGCCTAGTATCACAGCCCATGTCATCAACATTAACTGCACAGCCAGTAGTTCCCTTCACAGAAGTTCCTCTAGCTTTCAAATGTCCTACTCCAGTAATACCTGCCCTCCATTATTGTCCTGCTTAAGAGTTCAAAATCCCTAAAGATGTTTGTCTGTGTCTTTTTTCCTGCTCAAGAATGAACAGAATGCCAATTTTCCAGCTTCATTAATCAATTCATTAATTTACCCAACAAACATTTATTTAGTACTTGGCATCTGGGTTATTAAAAATTAATTTCTTCATTATTATCTATAAAATTCAATAAAACTTTATAACGGTATATACTATAAATTTTACAGTAATTGAATACTCTGTGGCTATCACGTTTGTGAATTAAATTGATAACTATTATATTATGTTACAAAAGATATGTGAGGAAGCAGATAAATCTGATGGGTAGCAGAGTAGTGGAAGCCAGTAGAAGGTTCACAGGAGAGAAAACATGGTATTTTAGAAATAAGTAGGCATCTGCCACGCAGGTAAGGAAGAAAATACACACAGACCAGATTTAGTGAGAAAGCATGCAAGTGTGAACACATCTAATGCCTAAACAAGGCAACATTAGTGACAATTAAGAGAGGAATGCAGAATTGAGAGACAGTTCTGAGTTAGAATTTGTAACATTTGTAGACCGTTTGGATGTGTGAAATGAGGGACAGGTAGGATTTCAGAATGACTGAGTTTTGGTGACGGGTAAACTGATAGATAGCAAGCCTGAGATAAGCCATTGGAACAAAGGTGCCCTACAAGCTGTGAGAAATTCACTCTGATCCTAAGCGAGAGGGCTGGACAAAACCTAAGACTGGTGAATGCTAAGGTCATATGAGTGAGGTTTGCTGTGGACTGAGAAATTCCTGAGAGGTGAATAAGTGGGCCATGTTGTCTTAAAAATTCCTCCAAATAAGAAGTAAAACTGCAAATGATTTTTTTTAAATCTATTCATCTATCTTATCAAACCAATAATGGGAAAATATATGGCAACAATAATAGAAAACAGAAGAAATAGAAATAGAATAGTAATAGAAAAATAATAGGAAGACAACTAAAAATAGTAATAAAAATACATGTTGTAATGCGACATAAAATGTCCTTTCAGGCAAGAACACCAGCTCCAGCACTTGCTACCCGTGATCCTAACTCTGAACTGTTCATTTCAAACCTTTCTGATAATAGCCCACCAGCCAGATACACTCCCTGAAAATTAGACAAAGGCTAAAATCAATACTAAGAACTTACAGATACCTCCAACTAAACTGACCAAATCACTGTATCCACTCACTTAACACACAGTCTGCAACTTCCAGTTATTGCTAGAGTGGTGAGCTAGCAACTGGTACTTTAGTTAGATACTTACACTGGATATTTAAAAATGCCAAAGAAAAAACGGAAAAAATACGGCATATGGTTTCTTATTGCTATTAGCAGACTATTCAGTTTACCCTATAAGTTGTTTGCAAAAGTTGTTATTTAGCATTTTGAGTTTTCACTGAATCCAATGTAAGCTAAGGAAGTTTAATACATCCTCAATTTGTCATTCTGTTAGTCGGAGGTAGTACTGCTGTCTTTTCGAAATTTTAATAAAGTGGTCTAATTCATGAAGATGAAAAAACTTTTAAGAGGCTGTCTGGAAATTGCAACATAACACCAAAACCCATACGTGGGAGAAGGCATTTAGGCAGAACAGCATTGCGAGAGGCTGTGTCGAAAGTAAACAGGTCTGTGTTTCATGAGGGAATCACTGCCCCAGGGGAGGGGCTGGTCTGAATGCAGTTCCCTTTGGTCCAGTTCAGGCTGTACAGAAAATTGCCAGGGCTGTGGGAAAAAGTTGAACTTTCAGGTTTCTTACATTGTCAAGGGCATATTTAACCAGTTGGAACTTTTGTTCATGCCGTTTCATTCAGAAAACTGAAGGCATTCTAATACAAGCTACCTAAAGGCAGCAAATTAATTTAAAATTCTATGCCCAGTATCTAGGTCAATACCTGGCTCAGTAGAGCTGATCGCATATTTGTTAGTTAAAGGAATGCATTTTGTTATCTGTGCCCAATTTGATTTAACTGTCAGAGACTTCAGCTGTCTCAAGATTTACCTTCCCATGTGTCCGTTTCAAGAGTACCCTGGAATCACAGGGCAACTGGAAGACCTTCAATCAATGTGGCAACAGTTACTAGTTAGATGAGCCATTTTTCCTCTAGTCTAACCTATCAAGAGACCACTGTGATATTTTCATATGCTTTTAAATTTTAAGAAAAAAAATCACATAAAAATGCAGATATAACAGATGTGTATGCTGTAAAAATCCTCATTTGAAACACTAGTAGCAATGGTAGGAAAAGCAACCAGAGCATTTTTCTGCTTCAAAACACTAAATTTTTTAAAGCATGTAATAAGTTCCGTCCAAGGAAGAGTGTTGACCCAATTTCTTTGCCTCACCCAACTTTAGTCAATTGTTGGCATGTCCATTTCTTTTCTTTTTAGAATCTAGGCTACAGGTCATGCCTATGTTCTTTCTTTATTTCCTTCAGAGATCATTTATTTATCATTTCCCATACATTAGATCTTGGAAATGTAGAGGTGAATAATATATAGTTCTAGTCTTATGTAGTTTTTAAACCAGTGGAGAAAATCAACAGGTATAATAACAGCAGAAGTGTAATGGTTGCCTATAAGAAATGCACGTAACTATGACTTCCCATAAAGCACGTGGACTAAACTTTTAGTGACAAGTAGAAGTGAACCAAGAATGTAGCATGTGCAAAGTCATAAAATCAAGGGCAACCATGGCACATTCAGGAAGCTGCACATCACTCACTAAAGGTACATATAGACATCATCAGATGAGATCCACAACCACATAGGGGCAGGTTGGACTATGTAAGGTCATTAATCCTCTGCACCATCCTAAAAATCTTGACTTTCCCTTGAGTTCTCTACATAGTCATCGAAACATTTTAGGGGAGAATGGTATTTCCATGATAGAAAAATTTCCCTGGCAACACAATTGAAAATATACTCAAGGCAGAGCAAGAAGAAAGGTAGAAAAAGAGGTTGGGGAAGGCTGTTGTATACTTTAGGAAAGAAACAATACCTGAACTATGGCATTGAGAGAGAAAGTTTATTTCAAAACATCCTAACCAGAGAGGAGGAGATTTCCACAATCCTCCAGAGAAAAATGAGTTTGTCCTGAACCAAGACTTTAGAAGCAGAGAAGAGGAGGATAAGAAATTTGATCTCTCTCAATTTCTATACAACATGCCTATTGTTTTGAATTTCTCCTTAGAATCTAAAATATGTGAGTAAAACCTGCTAGCTTTATGGTTCCATGAGATGGGTAAATATTGTCCAGTATTATTTTCATTTATGGTTATGTGAGATTAAGATCTAAACCTAAGTTCATTCTTAAAAACATGTTTTTTTTAATCAAGTGTTACCTGGAAATACATGCTTGAAAAGAAAATAATGATCAGTCTGAACCTGAGTGACTAAATAACTTCATGGATTAAAGCAGGTAGTGGAGGAATCCGAAGCATGATCCAGTTGGAGTTAAATCATCACATTGGTACTCAAAATCCTTCTATGCCTCCCCAGCTGCTGCAGTCTTTATTACCATGACACACAGGCCCACAACAGACTCCCAACACCCTGACCCCAATTCTTAGTTCCCATGTCTCTTCCTCCTCACCAATCTTGGGGTGGCCTGCTGGTCTCCTTCTGTCCCAGAGCTCCCCAGGCTCATCCTTGACTCAGTCTGCATCTAGTTTCCCCAGCTATCCTCCTGGCTTGCTCTCTCGCCTCCTTCAGGGTTTTTCCCTCCCTTATTACTTTATTTAGAAATAATATACCCCTCCTGCCCATTACTCGCCTCCCAATATGTACTTTTCCCTAATGTCACAATCTAACGAACTATATTTTACCTTGTTTACTATCCATCTTCTACAACTAAAAAAATAAGTTTCACAAGGGCAGAAATTTCTAATGTTTTGTTGTAGTGTTTCTAGTGCCTCACAGTGTCAGACACCTGGAAGAACCGCAGTGACTATTGAATAAATGAACGGCTGGTTCAGTGGGATTCAATCATGCAGCATGGTGACCCAAAGACCTCAATGACTGATCCCCAGGATCATTACCATAGAAGGAATCTCGCAGTTTGTTATTGTTTTTTCCACCAGGAAGCCTCAGGCAAAGTTAGAAATGTTCCCATCAACACAAAATTTTGCAAAAAGCATTATAATTAGGACTTGGTATACAGGAATAATTTATACCTGGGGTTCACCTGACAGTGACTATCGAGTTGTGTTTAATTCTTTAGCATAATATGGAGTCAGCACCTTGTTATTTTGCCTGGTAGCAACAAAATGTTCCTTATTTACTATTGCAAAGGATTTTGCTAAAAGTAATTCCACTGCCTTCATCTTTGTAGTTACACATTTTAGCCTTCACTTCAAGGTGACCATATCAGGCAAAACAATCATCACAATTAGAAAAACTAAATTTTTGGGTGATACATCCAAAGACTCTTTTCATCGATCATTTTAAATTTTGGAAGATTTTTATTGCTGTATCATTTTGTAATACATAAACAATTCCTCCTTACAAAAATTTAATACAGGGGCTGGGCATTTAGCTCAGTGGTTACAGTGCTTGCCTTATAAGTACAACGCCCTGAGTTCGATCCCCAGCACCAAAAAAAAAAAAAAATTTAATATATATCTAGAGTTTAAAAGAACAATTTTACTTTAGCCCTTTTCCCAATCCCACTCTCCTTCACACCAAAATTAGCAGTTTGGCATGTATTTTTTCCATCTCTCGTTCTATGAATTTACGTAAATATGATTTTTAGTATTAGAAAATTAAAAATTCACACACACACACATATATATACACACACACATATATATATATATGTACACACACACACACACACACACACGTAAATTACTCTCTTCACCTAACAATATGTTTTGGACTTCTTCCCGCAAGGTACACACTGATTCCAGAGATCTCATATTTAGGTTTACCCTATTTTTCTGGGTTAATTATTAATATTCCTATCCTTCACTATTAAAAGTAGACTAGACAATAAATTACATGGTCCACTAAAATAAAGCTATTGGTCAATAAATTTATAGCAATCTAAATAACTATCATTTCTGTAATCATATTACAAACATTTTACACAACCTTTTTAGTACAATGAATGAGGTGCAATGAACATAGACCTTTGTGCATATGTATTAATGTATTTATAGGATCATTTCTGTAAGTTTTGTGAGGTACATACATTTAATTTTTTATTTACTCCCAAATTGTTCTCAACAAAGATATACCATTTTATACTTTCATTGGTAGCACCAATGTCTCCATATGTTTATAACCAACTCAATCATTTGGCCAACTTAATGGGAAATATATCTCATTCGTATATGTAGTAAAATTGCACTGATTAAAACTGAGATTGAACTTTTTCATATTAGTTCATATTTTTACCCATTTCAACATATTTCTTATAATTTGTAAGTATTCTTTTACATTAAATGTACTATGTAGTTTGCAGTTTTTCTAGTTTTTCATTCCATTTTTCAAATAGCAAGGACAACTAATATACTAATCTCAAAAGTACATCCCCTGTTTTAATCTTCACCATAAATGGTTAAAATGCAGAATTTAAACCATAGTGTAAATTTTCTTCTAAAGTCATATACATACAGATATAATATCTCTATCTCTATATCTGTATCTATCATCACATCCCAACCATTCACAAATATTATGATCAACGGGCAGAAATAGTCTACTAGTGATTATGTTGTAAGTCATTTTATCTGTTTATGCCATTACTCTAACATGTTATATTATTTTTAAATAAATATTTTATTTACAGTTTTGAGTACTACAAATATTTGTTCAATGTGACTCACTCTAGCTCCTACACATAAAATATTATCTCTTTAAAGAAAACAAAATTTAATCAGATTTTTGCACTTTTTATGCTTTGACTATGTCTAATTTTATTACCAACAAATTTCATCAGGGCTAACTTCTGCCTCAAGGTCACAATGAATTGCACATGTGTCATCCTAGCATGGAACAGACACCAACCGTGTTACTCATCTTATTTTTTCAATAATTAATGGAGAAATGGAAATAACAAGCTTCCTCTTCTGGAGAAAATGTTTAATGATTTCCAGAGGGATGGTACACAAGCGATTAAAAAAATTTTATTTAATATTCTGTGGACAAAAAAAGTTCCCCTGAACACTTTCACATGTGAATGTGTGTTCACACTATCTGTCACAGTTGACTGTTAAACAATTTTTTTTAGCAGTACGAAAAGGTTATTTAAAGAGACATTGTCTTTTCTCTGAATAAACACACTTTTTCTTTTTTTTTTTTTTTTTGTGTTGGAGAGTGAAAAAAACACTTTATTCACAAAAATTAATAGCAATGAGAATTGCAATTCAGAAGCTAGTATTTGGGGCTGGGGATTTAGCTCAGTGGTTAGAGTGCTTGCTTAGCAAGTGCAAGGTGCTGAGTTCAATCCCCGGCACAAAAAAAAAAAAAAAAAAAAAAAAAAGCAGCTAGTGTTTATCTGTTTATCTTTAGATACGATAGGATTTCTGCTTCACCAAAATCCCATTGCAAAATCCCATGCAAGGCAATAAAGTTGTATTTCAGTATCTTCATATCACTTGATTTATGTCTAACAAGGCTTCATCATTTCCATATACTGCTCCTATTAACCAGTGACTAAAAGCCAAATCTGGGGTGTGAAACGAAAGGAGGGAACAGCAACTGGAAATAATTGATCTTTCCCTGGTTAGGGTCAACATAAGGTTCAGGCCTGTCAATTTGTAGATACATTCTTGACTTTAAAGCCATTAGATGAATACCACACCTTATTCTGTACTTTATCTACTCTTCTGTCCACCTTGCAAAAAGATCACCTGCACTAATTTATAATGTTCTTTATATACCCAAGAATTCACTAATGCACAATCTAGGTGAGAGGAATAAAAATTGGTTTTCCTGCCACTTGACTGTGTGCAATTCTTCTAATTCCTTGGGCTCAGATTCAAGCTGTAATTACTATCTGAGATGAGGCTAGAAAGGCAGTATGTTGCTGGCTTGTTCCTCTGAGTATTGGAGGCATTGTTATCATAGCAGGAGCTTCAGGTGGTAATCCATCTATCTTTAAAGGGCTTGAATGAAAAAATTTAAAAAGTAAAGACCCTTTTTAAAAATCCTAGAGGAGTGATGGCGAACTATTCAGAGCTTTCAATGATACAAATAGCCCGCTGTGGCACGTGTGCCACAGGTTCACTACCACTGCCTCAGAGTAATAAAGCATTAGTCACATCCTATCCCACCCTAATCAGTAGAACCCTGCCTGTTTTCTGCCAGATGTGATCACTATTTCTAGAATGCATCTCAAAAAATTATTCACAAATTTTAAAACAAGATATTGATTTGTGGCTTTTTAATAGTCTATAATTAAAATGAAAATTTGGCAGCCCTCAATGGTTTTCTCCACACCATTAATTAATAGCTGAATAGCAAAATGGGAACAAGTGGATTGAGTGGCTTTTCCTACATGCCATCTGCTGATACTGAGAAAGGAAATGTTCGAATTCTGCTCTTCCTTGATGACAGAGCATGAGCATGTTAATCATTTAGGCAAATCAGCTCACCATCACTGCCCACAGCAATTCTTGCAAGGGCTTTGAAACTGGAGAAAATTGAATTAAGTTAAATTTCGATTTTACTGCTTATTAATTATGCGACACAGGCAAACTTCCTCAACTCCTCAAGTCTCATAAAAATGGAGATAATAATCTTAACCTCAAAAGCTTTTATGCGAATACAATGTTAAATGTTTGAGCAGAGTGCCTGACTTTAAGTATTCAAAAATACTTAAAATACTGTTGTCTTTTCTTTGGTGGATCATTGTACAACAAATGATGGTCATCCATCATTTCTTTCAAAACCACAGTAGAAATTTAACTCTCCTACCAATTTGCACATATGAAATTAGGAAACACTTTAAAATCCAGTTAGGCAGGATATCTTTTATAATGGAGTACTTTTGCACATTATTGGTGAAAGTACATATAAATATGCTCCTTTTGCAAAGCAGTTGGGTAAACTATATCAAAAGTCTTAAACATGTCCCAGCTTTGGCAGCACATATACAAAAGTCTTAAACATGGTCATATACTCCAGATCAGTATTTCCTTTCCTAATAATCCATGCTGCTTTAGTAATAAGGTTGTTGATTGAAGAATTACATACAATAATACCAAAAGTCAGAATCAACTTCCATATTCACTAGTTATGAACTGTGATTCATAAATAGGTGCAAAGGAAAGACACAGCAGTAAATTGCCTGGGTTTTTCTTTTGCTAGAGAAGCAGTAATCTGCAAGTGTCAGCGAGAACAGATCAAAAGCAAAACTGAAATGAACCCAAAAATCCCTTCTTGAGCCACTGCTCTTAAACCAAAAGACCAAGAAAAGTCAGAAAACTTTCATGTAATAATCACCCAAATAAACAACACAACTAAACACAGAAAACAGAGTTTCACCCCTGTCAGCCCTGCCAGCAGGGGCTGAATGGGATTAGAAGGGATTGCAGATCTTGCCCGCTTTGACAGGCACACTCCTCTCTACCAGGCAGCCAGGTTTTTCAAGCCTCCTTCCTCAGAGAGCTACTGGAGATCCCAGGGAGGTCTGAACTTGCATTCCTGCCTGGGGGAAATAATGAGGTGAGCACAAGGAGGCCACATGAGCTTCTACTGCCGTGGGGTAGTCTGAGGCAGTTCTTCCCCATTGTAATGTTGGTGGGGATGAAAAGGGGAGCAGTAATGTCTGAGGAAAGCACCCTCTCTCAAGGGCCGGCATGATGTCATGGTGGCCTACTGGGGAGCCCAAGTCCCACTCCTACCTATCAGCTATGAGATCCCATTACCAGGGATAAGATCCCATTCCCAGAGTCTGAGCGGGGAATCTACAGATGCCCACGCCCTCTCATTAAGAAGTAGCTTCCCACTCTTATCCTGCCAGAACAGTGTTACATAAAGTCTCCTAAACCAGGAGATTTAAATAAAATCCAAAGTCCTATCTAGGATACAGTCAAAAGTTGCTCACCATACCAAGGAGCAGAAAAATCTGAATGTGAATGAGAAAAAGTGATCAACAGATGCCAATAGTGAGATAACACAGATTGTGGAAATATCTGATGAGAATTCTATAGCAGCTACCATAAAATTGCTTCCACAAATATGAACATGCTTGAAATAAATGAAAAAAGTAGAAAGTTTTAGCAAAGATAAAAAGATGTTATACATAAGAACCAAGTGGAAATTTTAGAACTGAATAATGCAATAATATGAAAATTAAAATTCAGTACGCAGGACCAATAGAAGATTGAAGAGTACATGAATAGTAAACTTGAAGCCAGAACAATCGAAATAACCCAGTCTGAACAAGAGAGAGAAAACACTGAAAAAAATATTTAAATAAACTGACTCTCAGGTACCTGTGAGATTATAAAAAGAGACATAAATATAGGTCATTTTCCGTTTCCAAAAGGAAAAGAAAAAAAGGTCAAGACTAAGAAAACAGTTTTAGAAAATGGCTGAAAACCCCTCAAATTTGGTAAAGTACATACATTTTCAAGAATTAGGGAAAATCTCAAATAGAAACATACAATTCCACACCCAGGCATATATATCATGATCAAGCTTTTGAAAATCAGAAAATGAAAAAAAATCTTAAGGTGAAAAAGCGACAATTAAAGCCTTATTTTAGAAAAAAAAAATCCAGATGACAGAGACTTTCTCATCAGAAACAATGTGGGCTTGAAGAAAGTGGTACAACTTTTTTAAGTGCTGAAATTTTTAAAAATGAGCCTAGAATTCTATGTTCAGCATAAACATCCTTTAGTAATGAAGAACTCAAGACATTATCTGACAAAAGGAAGTGAATAGAATGTGTTACCAGCAGACTTAACCTAGAACAGCTAAAGACAGTTCTTGTAACATCTGAAAGGAAGAACAAAAGAAAGTAAAAGTATAGGTAAACACAATAGACTTTTCTTCCTCATTTTTCTAAATTGTGTTTGACTCCTGAAGCAAAAATAGTAATATCAGAGGCTGGGAATTTAGCTTCTGGTAGAGCTCTTACCTAGAAAGTGCAAGGCTCTGAGTTCAATCCCCAGCCGCCTCCCCCAAAAATAGTAATGTTGTTTTATTTGTTTTTTTATTAGATCACGCTTGTGATACATAATAAGTACATTCACTGTGGGTAATTAGAACATATACATATTGCATCTTGATCCTTATACTTCCCCTTCCGCTCTCCTCCCTCCCGTCTTCCCACCTTCTCAGATGTAAAAATACATATATAATATATAGATACAAAAGAATGAACAAAACCTATGTGATGAGGTCAGTATCACTCTGACACCAAAACTCAGTCAAGATACTGTAAGAAAAATACCTGGAAAACCAATAGCTTTTATGAACATAGAAATGAAAATCCTCAACAAAACACTAGCAAACCAAATCTAACAACACATAAAAAAGGATGTTATACCATGACCAGTCAGGAATGCAGAAGGTGGTCTAACAAGAAAAATAAGTGGGATACTAGACCATATTAACAAAATACACGGCAAAAATCGTATCATCTCAATAGATGCATAAAAGCATTTGATAAAATCTAGCGTTCTTTCATGATAAATAATTCAACAAATCAGGACTAGGAGAGAACTTTAAAATGATAGAAGAAAAACCAACAACCAATATCTTACTTAATGGTAAGAGACAATGCTTCCTCCCTAGGATCAGTAACAAGATAAGCATGTCCAATCCTGCCACTTCTACTCAGTATTGTACTGCAAATCTAGACAGCACCCTTAAGTCAAGTAAGAAACTTAAAGGAGTGCATATGGAAGAGGAAATAAAATATCTATAGTTCTAGAAAATTTGACCCTAAATTTTATATGGAATTGTATGGTACCCAGAATTGTCAAACAACCTGGAAATAGAACAACAAAATTGGAGGATTCAAACTTCTTGGTTTTGAAACTCACCACAAAGCTACATTAATCAAGACTGTGTGGTCCTGACATAAAGACAGACATCTAGATCAATGAAGAAGAAATGAGAATCTAGAATGAATTTATAGTCAATTATTTTTTGGCAAGGGGGTCAAGACAATTCAGTGGAGGAAAGAGTAAAGAATAGTCCTTTTAATAAATGGTACTGAAGAACCAGATATCTACGTGCAAAAGAAGGAAGTTGGACGCCTTCTTTATACCATACACAGAGATTAACCCAAAAATGACCACAGACCTGAATTTAAGAGCTAAAACAACAAAAATCTTAGAAAAAATACAGGAATAATTATTCATGATCTCGAGTGAAATGAAGAATTTTTGAAATGAACAAAAAAAGATAAAAGGAAAAATAAATAAATTGGACTTCATCAAAATTAAAAACTTGTGTGCTACAAATAATAACACCAAGAAAGCGAAAAGACACTACATAGACTTGGAGAATATATTAGCAAATCATATACTTGCTAAAGGACTTGAATCCAGAATGGACACACATATATATCTTACAACTCAATAATGAAAAGATAAATAAACCAGTTAAAAATAAGCCAAGGATCTATATAGAAGACATTTCTCCAAAGATGTAGGCATGGCCAATAAGCACATGAAGAGATGTGCAACATCATCAGTCATTAGAGAAATGTATATCAAAACTGCTACAACAGGATAGCTACAACAACAGGATGCTATATGATAGAAAATAACAAGTGTTGATATTATAGAATTAAAACCCTCATATGTTGTTGGGGAGAAAGTAAACTGGTACAGTCAATTAGGAAAACATTCGCCATTCCTCAAAACAGTAAACAGAGTTACAACAAACCCAGCAAATCTACTCTTAGGCATATACCCACAAGAAATAAAAACAAACATTGCCACAAAAAGATGTACACAATGGTTATACTATACAAAAAAGTGGAAACAATCCAACTATCAATCAGCTGATAAACTGATAAATAAAATACAGTACACTCATACAATGCGATATTATTTGGCAATAAAAAGAAGGACAGATACATGCTGCACACAGATGACCCTTGAAAACATGATGCTAAGGGAAAGAAAACAATCACAAAACGTCACATTTTGTATAAGTTCATTTATTTGAAATGTCCAGAAGAAACAAATCCATAGAGACAGAAAATAAATTAATAGTTGTATAGTGTGGGGTGGGGAAAATGTCGAAGAGAAATAGGACAAACGGGAAGTAATTGTTTGTGGGTATGGGATTTCCTCTTTGGTGATTAAGTGTTCTAAACTGATTGTGGTGACAGATGTACAATTCTATTAATGTACTAAAAACCACTGAAACTTCTATTTCAAATGGGTGAATTCTATGATGTGAATATCTCAACAAAGTTATTGAGACTGCCATTAAAAATAGACAAACTTTTAATGACATAGGTAAATTATTATGTGATAATGTTAAGTAAAGGAACTGAAACAAAATTATTTATCTGTATATGTTCACCTATATGAAAAGTATATGAAGTACATCTGAAAATAAATATGCCAAACTAACTATAATGATTGTTTCTTTTTACACTTTTGCATTCTGTCTAAAATTTTCATGAGTATGAATACTTGAACCAAAAAATAAAAAATGTAACACAAAGATAATAACAATTATAGCACCTATTTTCTTTTTATAAATTTGGTAAACCTATAAAGTAAATTTCATTTGTCTATTAAGATACTCATTTGCATGTTGTCTTCTACTTTTCTGTGTAATTTATCTTCTATCTTCTTAACTTGGCAAGAGGGACCTCAAGACTAAAACTCAATTTTTTGTTCCTCATTTCTCATATAGCATCTGCTAAGGTCATTTGTACCTAGTGAATAATTCACAATATTGCTAATTTATTGGACAGCTGACTCCACTATATCAAGATTTTAGAATAAAACTCACTATATGCATTGAAAACAGTATTTCCAACTCCATGAAATGGAGTATAGGAATAGTCAGATCCAACAATAAACTGCTCACAAAATATAATTTGTTCTATTATATTGAATTCCAGGTGCTTTCATTTGTACAATTTAAATGTTAGATTAGAAGAAAAATGTTTCTAATCTAAATGTTAGATTAGAAGGAAAAAATTACATAGGAGTACACATGATTTTTTTAACTAAGTTCTCTATGTCTCTCTGTCAAAGATACAGTTGAGGCAATTAGAGATCCAAGTAACCTGGGAGATAGGGAAATTACATTTAAAGAAACTGTAATGGGAATAGTTGCTAACATTATGAACCTTTGCTCTATGTCAGGCATGGTTCCATGCACTTTGTGTTCAATCCTTCATTAAATTCTCCCAGCAATTCTGAAAGATAAGTATGACTGTTAGCCCCCTTTAATAGATAATGTAACGGGCTTATAAATGTTATGTTCACTTAATTTAAAAACATAAAGTTAACAAATATCAGTTAAAGATTCAAACTTAGATTTGTCTGATTCCAGAAACAACTTTTAAATCATAAAGCCCTATATTCCTATATTTTCATTTGGCCAAGAACACATTGCCTTTGGAAATCACATAGTTCAATCAATTCTTTCCTTCCTGGAATAAAGTTGATTAAAGATTTAGAGAAGTGGACGAGTTATAGTGACTTACAAAACAAGAGATAGTTTTTCTGTATTTTGTTGCAGGTGAAAAATTAGGTATTTTAAGGAATTAATTTTCCTAAGTTTCATTACCCTGTGTGATGGCTTTGGATTTGGAAAGATAATTCTACCCTATCCCCATCCCTTAAGTAACCTGAGCCACCTCGCCGTAACAACAGAATACAAATACCACAGGGATCACTAACCAGTGAAATCTGGATGAGATAAGATTTGAAGAATAGAGATGATAGTTGAGCAAAAAGGAAAAAGGTGAACACTGATTTGGCTGGAAACATTAATGGAGTTAATGGAACTTCAGCATCTGCAATGTTTTTAATGAAGAATTTCTTCCTCACCAAGCTTAATCAGTTTTTCCTTTCTTCTCTCCATTTCCTTCCTTCCTTCCTTCTCTTCTTCCACAAACACTGCCAACAAATCCTAAATTTATTTTCTCTGGAGGCAGTCACTTAACATTTTCCCCGGTATCTTCATTTGATTTTGTTGCATTGCAACTACCTTCCTTTTGACCATTCCTCCTGGAAAATACATGTTTTAGTTCTTGAGAAGGATAACAGAGACATTTAAGAATTTTCTCCCTGGAGACTTTCCTCAGATAAATTTGAGTTTGGCTGGATTTTTGAAGATCTCTTTCTGGTCCATGATTTCTTTGCACTTCCTTACTGGAGGTCAACAAATTCACTCAGTCTCTTCTTACTAAGATTTATTCCTGTAAAATAATGCCTAAAGAACTAGAAATGTGGCATGGAGCTGCAGGTTTCCTGCCTCCCTTAGCATGGTATGCGTCCTTTGGCAGATTTCTCTCTCTTTACCCTACTCCCATCTCTCTGTCTCTGTCTCTCTGTGTGTGTGGGGGGGGCGCAGATGGTTTGGTGAAAGTGGTTGTTATGGCCTTTGATTAAATTTCAGCTAGTGCTCATGGACTGGTCCAGCCCTCAACCCTCCAGCTTGCTCTTTACATTCTAAGTGCTAACTGCATGATGGAGCTTCCTCCAGTGTACCTCCGACCCCACCACTCACCTGCTCACAAACCCATAACATCCCCACCAGTCCACAAATTTGACATCAATCTCACTTCCAATCTACTTATTTTTCAGCTCCTGGCTTCTTATCAATAACATACAGCGTATGTTAGATGCTTGTATGAAAATGCCAAAATTAAACTCAATATTTTGTAAAATTAATGTGCACTTATATATATATAAATGTAAAAAAATTTTAAAATAATACATGGTAGTAAACCCTGAAGTTTTGATGGTAAAGAAGCTGATTGGTCACCAAGTTGCAGTCACAAGCACATATAAGAAGAGTTACGAAGAAAACACAGGAATGGCCTGTAACAGAGAAACACAGTCTAATTTTGCCTCCATTAGGTGGCAAAATTAACTTCAGCAAGAAACTCAGAATTCCACTGTGGATGATCTAACATTCAGACACTTTCTGCAAAGAAGGAGCCATAACACCACAACATATAATGTACTTAGGAAGTGATGTTAGAGACTGAGTAAAAGTAATATTTTTCATTGGATTTTGTACCAAAACTGATGGGTAAAGTAATGTGTTTCAACCCAATTTTACCCCTTTATAGTCCTTTTGTATTCTGATCCATGCAAGACTGGACACATTCACTTTCTTCTTGAAGGAACAAATTTGGGTAGACAGGAAATAGAGGATTCTGATCATGCTGAAGTAGGTTACTGCTGTTACGAAGTTGGCCTACAAAAGCTTTCAACAGGCCTCCAAAGAGGCTTTCAAAATAATGGAAGAGGGAGAGTGGTCCAATGAGCCAACATCTGCATGAGTCCTGAGAAGTCTTGCTTTCCAAAGGCATTGTTAGATCTCTTCTCCAAGTAGTCAGTCAAGGAAATTTATTTTAATGAACATAAATAGGTATTTTCCACAATCACCATTATTTATAGTTGCAAATGCTGTGTGAAATATAGTGCTTAGACTCAGCTGTGATTTAACACTACCTATTTCCATAATGAGTATTCAAAAGGACAAATCAATAGACCTTCCAATAGAACATCTAATAGCTTTTAATAACAGAGAGGCTTCTTTAATTACTTTAATTAAAATCAAAATTAAGCAGTGAAAATTACAGCTTCTTTCTCCACAGAGTTAACAGTAAACCACTAAAGAATGTACTCAATTTTTATTAGTTTATATAAATAAGACATTATATCTGCTCTGAGAAGTAATAACTCAATAAAAGGAACTATATAGACTTGTTTTTCCTTCAGATGTAGATACACACTTGCAAAATGAAGAAACTCTTTACTGGGCTGGTTTGTTTTACACTGATAATAAAATAAGAAAATAAAAAATCTTTGTGCCAATATAGTTCACCTTACCCCATAAATATCATCAGATTCTTTTATTTTGGAGCTAAAGCAAGAATGGACAAATCATTGAGTTTTTTTCTTTGTTTACTTCTTATATATCTCTAAGCCAGTTCAAAATATTTTTTAAATATTTAGTTTTAAATTATTTGTCATATAGCTTAAAAAGTAGTTATTTGAACTAAAGTCAAACCATTTGTGTGCGTAGACACAATCATTATCTTCACCATGTGATTTTATACTTCTTTTTTAAAAGCAGTTTCTACTCTTATAAGTATTTTTAACAAGGTACAAGGAGATGTGTCCCTATAACTCAGATGGGTGGCAATAGTGCTGACTGAATTTCCTCCTCCACCACAAATTCTTTCGACAGAGCTTGTGTTGTGATGTGATTTTGTTTACCGTTTCCCTTTCCTATAACCACAGATCACTGTGATTTGGAAGCATGGATTTGCGCTTTTTCTGGAAGTTTCTAACCACAATTAATTACAAAGAATAGCAGATAAAACACACCAAAACATCTCTATGTGTTTAGTGACCATATCTTGAGATATTAATCACATTCTTCTTGGTTTGACCATTTTGCTTAAAGACAGACAGACACCTTGTTCATCTATCTCCCACACTATCTAGCTGTTCACATATAGGTGCTCGTGAAATATCTATTGAGTGACTGACCAAATAAATGCATGGCTATGATTGCAGCCATATTTGTAACTTTGAAGAGAAGAATGGAACAAACCCAACTGTGTGCCTTTCCCTGATTAAATGAAAACTAAACTCCAGTGGAAGTAGTTTGAATTTTAGTATGACCAACCAACGTCTTTCTCAGTCAACTTTACTTTCATAAATCACAAACTGAAAAGAAAAAAGAAGCCTGAAATTTCTCAGAAGTCTTTTATTATTCTTATGAAGAATGAATGACTTGTAGTTTTCAGAAGGGTTTAGGGAAGGTTGTTTCGTTTTAATATTAAAGTGCATTCTCTGATCTAATCCCTTCTTCACACACACACACAGCCGATGTTACATCTAAACACATTTTGGGGGGTACCTCCTGACTTAAGCCTGGCCCTTAATGTTGATGCTCCCCTAGGGTTTTGTCTTTGGCCCACCTTTCCTAATTCCTCTTCTTCTGACTGAGTGATGATATTCACTCTTATGATTTTTAACTTCCATTTATGTGGTTAGAATTTCTCAATCATTGAGCTCCAAAGCTGTATATCCATCTGCCTAGCAAGCATCTATACTTGAATGTCCCTTACTTTTCTAAACTCAAAACTTTCAAATATTCACCCTCACTTCTCTCACACCAAAACAAAACACAACAACAAAAACTGGTTAAATCTCTTTTCTCAGTTATTACCATTTCCATATACTTAGTCACATAAGACAAAAACCTGCTGTGTGCTGGGGTCAGAACCCTACAGCCTGTCAGTTTGTTTTCATAAATGAAATTTTATTGGAAGACAGAAGCACCCATTCATTTTGCCTATGGCAGCTCTCACACCTCAATGGCAGAGTGTGGTAGGACAGAAGCCATGCGGCCCACAAATATCTGGACCTTGAAAAAAATAGGCTTGCTGATCCCTGATAGATTACTCCCTCTTTTTCAAGTAGCAAAAACTGCTTATTTTTGCCTTCTAGATTATTTCTAAAGTTGTCTCTCCCACCTCTTAAATGTGTGCATTCATGATCTCTAAACTGGACTAGCAAGAAACAACCCCTCGCTTCATGTGCCATCAGAGAGATTCACCTGAGACATATATATTATTGGGAGATAATTTTTCTTGTCTAACGTTTTGTATGTCTTGTGAGAAGAGTTACTGAAATCTGTTGTTCCAGACTATCTTGTCAAGAATATTTGTATAAGAAAACAGCCTTTGGAGATACAGTACCTCCCTTCAGATTTGTTTATTCTTCTGTATGAGAAAGATAATATCTCTCTCCAGGGCAAAGTTTGAGTAGATTTGCATACATCTCACTTACAAAATATAGGTGAATTCTAAACTCAGGATTTCTCAACTGTGATGTAAACTCACTGTGTGGACAGCATCTCCCTAGCTTCCTGTTGCCCACATGGAACTCAGAGCAATGTGAATAAAAATGAACTTGAAGTCCATGCTGCCTGTTATGCCCTTACTAACAAAGTCTTTTGTTTCTGACCCAGGAGTTTGGTGTCTTCTACAAGCATCAATAAACTATCGTGGCTTAATTCATTAGCTTGCAAGTAGGCTGAAATCTCAGACCATTCACAATGCTTCTATTTTTTTATAGACTCAATTCCACGTCCCTTAACCAGGGTTCCATGGCTCTCCATGACCTAAGTGTACCTGTTCCACAAATCATGTTTTCTATTGTTCCCCACTCACCATGTTCATTCCTGGTCCACAGCAGTTCATAGCTCGCCAATTAGCACATCCCATTCTGTGTCTTCCTACCTTGTTCATGTGTGAATTGCCTGCTAGTCTCCCCAACCACATTTCTCCTTTTCCTCTTCCCCACTTTAGTCTTCCTTAGCCTGATGTCTTCTTTCCTTCCTTCACAGGCCTTAAGCACAATTCAGGCATTTTCTCCTTCTGGGAGCATCCATGACTAACTTCAGGGCTCTTCCCTCCAGGTTCCTGCAGCTTCCTGAGAACACTCCCTCACAGTCACTGCTCTGATATTGAATGTGTCCATTTGTCTGTCTGTCTCACTCAGAGACACTGAGTCCCTGGGGTAAATGGGCATTAACTCCCTCATCTTGGTACCCTCAGCACCTCATTTCATGCCCGCACCTCTGGATGCTTAGGAAACATTCATTTGATGATCCGAACTGAAATAACCTAAACTGATGCATTGGCCTTAATGTCTTTAGTTCTCACTTTGAAAAAAATGAAAAACTAAAAAAAAAAAAAAAAATTCACTTATAGAATATTGCTTTCCTGCTTCCTTTTTAAACATTAATTTTTTTTCCTTTTAAAATATGATTAATTAAGATATAAGGCCCTCCAGAGGAGCTAGGAATTTAATAAAATGTTCTTGAGAGGTTTGATGTTTTTCCAAATCTTGTTATAGTCTCCCAACCACATTGCACTCGTTAAATGATTCCTGTTGTCAGTAACTGAGGAGAAAACAGTTTAATTCTTTAAAACTAAGCATTTGAGAAATGTACTGAACAAAGCCGCAGACTACGAACCATGTCGACAGACTTAGCCTAGCCTGAGGACTCTGACTCCTGGGGACATCCCTAGTCAAGGCAAAATCCCATCAACTCCAGAAAGAATATTTTCTAGTCTTTTAGTTGATTGGGGACGACAAAGAGTCATATAGCTGCCAGTGAGAAAAATACATAATCAAGTTTTTCAGGACCACCTTAGGTGAAGTGAAATTCATCTTTGGAAAGCCCAAAGAGGGCTCTGCCAGTAGGCCCATTAGAAGATCCCAAACTCCATCACTGGTAGCAGCCAGGGAGTTAATAAGTACTAGAAACTGTGTACATTCTCTTGATTGCTGTAGGGAAGAATTTATGAATTTAAAAAATGAAGAAGAAAAGACAAGAAAAGAGTGAGAAAGAAAAAGACAATTGTTTGACATCCTAGGTTCTTACAAGTTCATAAACATAGTTTCACTCATGCAGATAAAATAACTCCAGTGCTCTATCCAGGGAGTAGTATTGCTGTGCAGAGGCTCTTGGATTAACCCTGCAAGTGCAAAAGAACCCACAGACAACGCAATAGGTAGAATGAGCACCACCCCATGCTTTCAGAGGAAGGAATGTAATGTCTCGTGAAATTTGGCTATAATAGCCCCACATCAAATATTTCATTGGATATAGTATTTACACACACCCTGGCTTAAAGGTTTTGTTTTTGCTTTTGTTTTTGTCTTGAAGTTTTCCATTACCTTTTCCAGATAACAATCTCTGGCTGCTATGAACTCGAATTAAGAAATTTAATTCGAGAGTCTGACTAATCCTAGAAGTGTGGTCATCAAAATATTAATGTTCATTTGAACTTACGGTGATAGAAGGGGGACGCATTCCACCCTTATTTTAAGCTACAATACAAAACAAAAAATATTTCTCCTTTCTCCTCTCTCTCCTTTAGTCACCATAGACAAAATAAAAATCCGCATTGCATCAGATCGAACAGTTCACAAAAACTCAACTGTCCTTTCCTGAAATTTTTGCTTGCTACCAATATAAAGTGTAATGCATCAAACTAAACAAATATAACCTATCAAATATGATAATGGATTAATGACTGTAAAAATACATATTTAGACTCCATACAAGCTCCAGAATTTGAAATATCTTACTGGAATACCTGACTATAAAATAATAGAAAATGTTCATTTTGAGAACATATTTCTCATCTTATGAATAGTTTAACATTGAATAGAAAACCTAAAAATTCTCAATTTTTCTGCTTTCTTACAAAAATCTTACAGTGAATTAGTGTATCCTTTTAAGACAATCGCAAATGTTTCCAATAAATTCATGGCAAGAAAAAAAGAGTTTATGATTTATTTCAAAGAGTATTGTTAGTGATGCAAAAATACAACACATTTTTGTCTATTTTCTAAGGTTAACATTTTATGAAAGAAAATGTTCAGGATCTTAAAAACTAATCAATTCCCTCATCATCAAAATTCTAAGCACATGGTGCTTAGTAGGGGAATAGGTTCAAGAAGGCTGGAAAGTAGCTTTCCAATAATGTTGACAATGCAAGATTACTGCAATATTTGCAAAAGAGAATTGCAACAAAAGAATACTTGCATATTTAATTCATAAGCTTTAATTTCTCTCCATATACCAAGGGGATTAAATTAATTTGCATCAGACTTTGGTGTTAATCCTGAAGAATTTATTAGCCCCTTACCCTGCACTGTTTCAGAACTATTTACTTTCTTTTTAGATATTCTGAGATTTTAACCTCTTGCAGGTGACAGAAGTTTCAGCAGAGTATCAACGTAAAGTCTCCAATCTTTCAAGCATGGATCCCCAAGACAGCACAGCCAGATTTGTTGCAGGTTGTCCTACGCACCAGGCTGTGCTGATAGTTACAGGGAAAAGTTCTCCTAGCACAGAAAGGTGAGGTTTGCTTGTATGCTGATATTTAAGTGAGTGCGGCCAATCTCAGTAAATAATACTCAAGGTATAATAGCTACTTTAATTAAACATTTATTGTATTAAAGTCTACTGGCATAAGATTTTTGTTTTGTTTTTGAGGTGTTTTGTTTTGTTTCGTTGGTATGGAGTCTGAACCAAAGGCCTTCTCACTGAACTACATCCTCAGTCCACCTAATTTATTTTTATTTTCTTTATTTTGAGATAGAGCCTCACTAAGTTACCCAGGGTGGGCTCAAACTTGCTATCATCCACCGAAGCCTTCCAGAGTTCTCGGATAACTGGTGTAGGCCACCCCTCCCAGCTTCAGGTACCCTTCTTATAAGACTCAGAAAAAAATTCTGCTGGCACCTGGTTACAAAAGTTTGGTGGCAACTGAAAATTTTGTAGACAATTTTATAGATCACTACTCACTCCAGCTACCATCTTCTTTGATCTAAGATGAATAAATGACCATTCTAAGATAAAATTTCTGGGCCTATAGGAAAGGTTGTTTTTATGGTTGTGTATCAGTTCTTCTATTTCAGACACAAGATTTTTCTGACTCATCGTCATTTTGGTTTTTCTCTCTGCAAGAGTTTTACCACATTGCGTACTGTTTCCAATATGTTGATGTTTTGCAGTTTTATTTTACAAATTTATTTTACTTTTAAATTCATGTTGCATATGCATCCTCCAGTTGTTGGTTGGCATTACAGTGTTCTGTAATGCAGTTTCTCCAGTAGACACAAAAAACATACTTTTCCCATTCCCTCCAATCTTCTCCTTTTGAAGTGGATTCCACTCATTCTAAAGGAAAGGTCTGAATGACAAGATTAATTCCAAAGCAAGGATTTAAAGACCTGCAAAACCCACGAGAAACCAGAAAAACTGTCAGGCGTGTTGGTCCATATCTTTAATCCCAGCCACATGGGAAGCAGAGGCAGAAGGATTGCAAATTCGAGGCTAGCCTGAGCAATTTAGCAAATCCCTAGCTCAAAATAAAAAGGGCTGGGGATGTAGCTCAGTAACATAGCACCTCTGGGTTTGATCCTTAGTACCACAAAACAAAACAAACTAGAAAGATGTCCTATTTATACATAACCAGGGCAATAGATATAACAATTGATGTTTATTACTATTTATAGTGCATGACAAATAAAACACAAATACAAATTAGCCCTCTGTTTCTTAGAAGAAAAACTGGCTATCTGTAATTAAAAGACCATATTTTTTGGTGTAAATCTCAAACAGATCTGTATTTGTAACTCCTAAGTAGAACCATTAAAGCTACGGTTAACCTTTTTACATTTTTCTTCATGTAATTGTATGATTTTTAAGGGCTAGTTTCTGTCCAAATTGCCGGAAAAGCTGCAAAATAGCAATAATGTTTGATTTCTTAATGCTAGGAATTCAGTCTACACCCTGGCATCAAATTTTTGAATCTATCCAAATATATCTGTACAGATTCTTTTCTCTAAAAGCATTTGAATCTGAGCTACTCATAGTTTTGACATCTTCTCTGTCTGCATAGTAGATTATTCTGCTATGCTGCTAAATATTCAGCTTCAATAAAATTGGATTGGTTTCTAATTTTTAACATTCAAACATTTTATGTTCTAGAATTCTCCAAGGAAAGTGGTATCATTTTCATTGGTAGCTCTTTCATGGTTTCACAAGCCTCAAAATCTGGAGTTCTTTCTTAAATCTATTCTTAATCATTTCTGCAGTAATAATTCAGGCTTTTTACCGTCATATATTCAGGAAATGCAGTTCGTGTTTGAATGGGAGAGAGCACAAGTTGTGACAGGTAGAAACAAACAGGAAAAGAAATACTAGCAGTGTACTAAGAACCAGAAACTAATTCCCTGTTGCTATTAAACTGAAAGTGATATGCGCTAATGAAAACAGCAAATCTAGACGTGTCACAAATATGAGGACTGAAGATATAAAAAGCAGAAAAGAAGTCTTTCTAGTCCAAGTAGGTTGCAATATGAGATGCCGCCACTTTCAGAATAAGGTGAACTTCCAAAGGAGTGAGTGACCCCACTGCTGTTCTAGTGGAAAGCTGTTTTACGAAACAAGAACAAAGAAAGCTGCCAATATTCTAGCAGTAACCTAGGCTCTTTGCTGCCATGTTCAGAGAAGATTCACCAGATCAGAAGGATGGGTGTGAGAGGAGAAGTTTTCTTTTTTTTTTTTTTACTGGTAAATTCTTTTTTTTTTTTAAATTTTATTTTATTTTAAACCAAGAACATGTATTGGTACATTCTACATACAATGGTCACACTCATTACATTAATTCTGTACCTATACATGATGTATCTTGGTTCTCCCCCCTCTCCCCCCTCCCCTCTGCACCCTCCCTCCCTATTTACAGTAGGTTCATTCATCATTTTCCATATTTTCCCTTTCCCCTCTCTTTCCCCTGTTGCCTTTCTGCTTTTCCCCTTCTTTCTTTCTAGTACTCCTCTCCTCTGCTCACCATCCTCCTTTTATATAA